>CM067501.1:51603218-51780718 GCA_034509495.1 Acestrorhynchus altus | reverse complement strand
CATCTCCACCAGCATTCACGTCACAGCAGATCACTTAAGTCCTGTGAAGTTGTTAGATGGAACCTTCATGAGCTTCTTGGCGAGGCCTTGGACACCTATAATGCTTTTGTTGGTTCACTCATTGTTCTTCCTTGGAGCACTTTGGGAGATGTTTTGATTTGGCCCTCGGTTCTTGTTAAATTTTCTCAGACTTACCTTCAACAGATCAACTTCAGGACCTGACTGTTCACTTTTCTACTGGACTGATATCTCCAATTTGTCTACAGGAGACATCGAACCAGAGTGTTCAAGTGTTCTTTGTGGTTATAATGTTTTGCATGCTTATTAAATTTTCAGGAAGGGACGTTTTAGGGAAATGTAGGTTAAATTAAATCAGATTGAGTTTTCTAGAAGTTCTCAGATATGAGACTTGGTTTCAGAAGAAAGAAGTTGTGATCAGTCATTTGCAGAATAGTGATGTGTGGAGTTTATAAACGTTTCTCCTGGTTGCTGATACCAAACTACAAATGAAAGTGGTTAATGAAAATAATGGGTCTTGTTTTTGAATGCAAAATCAACAGCGATACTATTTAAATTCACTTATGGTGTTGCTAGGGTGTTGCTAGATGTTAAGCTGTTGCTTGGAGGTTGTTATGTCATTCCAGTTGTTTGCATGGTGCTGTTCACTAGGTGGTTGCTATGGCATTGCAGGTAATAGCTATAGTGTTGGGCAATTGTAGTAGGGAGTTACTAATGCATTGCAATGATTTCCCATGTGGTTGCATTGAAGTTGCTAGCTGGTTGCTGTGGTGTCCAAGTTTGTCGCTAAGGTGTTGGTAAGTGGCTGCCAAGCAGTTGCAAGTGGATGTCAAGTGGTTGCTTTGGTAATCTAGGTGGTTGCTATGGAGATGTATCATCATGACCAAAAGGACGCCAAAAAATGCAGACCCTCATTCATTCCTACAGGACAAATGTCCTGTGTCCTCCTGTGGACTGGAATTTCTGCCACTGCAGGACAGAGAGACATGATAAAAACACATTGCAGCTCAGCCCTAAACCCAGTCCCCTCTGTCAGCTGGTTCTGAGACTAACTGGACCCCACCCACAGCCTCTGCCCAGCACAGCTGACCAAAGTCCACCAGAGTCAAAATAATTATCTGACTATCTAGTCCACTGGAGAACCACACCAGAGTATTTCAGAGTACCACCACCACAGCAGAGACAGATCCTGAGGATCAAAGCCTGGCTGTAGAGATAGGAAGCAGAGGGAACAGTCCTGCTTCCCAGAGAGTCTGTGGTCAGCATGAGAGCGGGGACGTCCACCCAGACCTGGAAATTCTAAACCAATCTGTTATCCAATTATGAATCACCTCTCGTCATCAAATGTGTAGCAACACGACATCACATATGATGGTGTGTTAGTAGTGTGGATCAGACACAGCAGTGCTGCTGGAGTGTTTAAACACTGTGTCCACTCTATCAGACACTCCTACCGAGTGTCTCCACCTTGTAGATGTAAAGTCAGAGACAGCAGCTCATCTGTTTCTGCACAGTTTGTGTTGGTCGTCCTCTAGTCCTTCATCAGTGCTCACAGGACGCTGCCCACAGATCTGTCGCTGGACATTTCTGGTTGGTGACTGCTCTCGGCCCAGCAGAGCACACTGAGGGGTTTAAACACCCAGCAGCACTGCCAGGCCTGGATTCCACCTGTACCAGCAACACACACCAACACACCACCGCCCATGTCAGTGTGACTGCAGTGCTGGAGAATGACCCACCCCACCCACATCATGCTGCCTGTAGGTCCTAGGGTCCTGATCATTGAAGATCAGGGTGAAAAGGAGAGAATAAAGTCTGCAGAGAAGTGATGAACTACAGTCTGGAATTATAGAACCACAAAGAGAAATTCCCAGGTGGTAATAAAGGAGATCCAATAAGCCCACCATTCCAGGATGTTCTTGTCTCAGCTCCATTATATTGTGCTGAAGACGTTTGAAATTCCACAGGGGAGGAGAGAGAGAGAGGAGAGAGAGAGAGAGAGAGAGAGAGAGAGAGAGAGTAAGAGAGAGAGCCAAAGAAGGAGAGAGAGAGAGAGAGAGGAGGAGAGAGAGGAGAGAGAGAGCGCAAGAGAGAGAGAGAGAGAGAGAGAGAGAGAGAGAGAGAGAGAGAGAGAGAGGAGAGAGAGAGTGAGAGAGAGAGCGCAAGAGAGAGAGAGAGAGAGAGATTAACAAACAGTAGGTATTGAAGTTGATTGTTGCTCAAAACTGGTCCAAAGTTGAACGAGCAGTCATTTAGGAATAGCTTTCTCTGTCAGTGTTGGACAGCTTGGGTCAGTGTTGGTCAGTGTTAATCTCTGTGGGTCAGTGTTGTTCAGCGTGGGTCAGTGTTGGTGTGTGTGGGTCAGTGTTAATCTCTGTGGGTCAGTGTTGTTCAGCGTGGGTCAGTGTTGGTCTGTGTTGGTCAGGTTTTGTCCGTGTGGGTCAGTGTTGGTCTGTGTTAGTCAGTGTTGGTCAGAGTGGGTCAGTGTTGGTCTGTGTTGGTCAGGTTTGGTCCGTGTGGGTCAGTGTTGGTCAGAGTGCGTCAGTGTTGGTCAGTCTAGGGAAGCAGGGGATTTTGTTAGTAAATCAGGGAAGGAAAGGGTCTCTGATGGATGTGTATTTTGTATATGAAAGGAGGAAGTTTCTATCTCTCCTGATTGGCAGTGGGGACAGATCCTGTCCTCTCTGTCCGTTCTGTTTTTTCTGTGCCATCCTATTTCAGTGGTCAGTGTGTGGTCACTGATTCTGTATTGTTTGTTGTCTTTATTCTGATGAGATCATTGAGATGACGCACACATTTTTGATCATGTAGTACGATCTCTCTCTCTCTCTCTCTCTCTCTCTCTCTCTCTCTCTCTCTCTCTCCTCCCCTGTGGAATTTCAAACCCTATTCTTATAATATAATGGAGCTGAGACAGAGCATCCTGGAATGACGGTGGGCTTATTGGATCAGATAAGGAAGCGCAGGGATGCGTGTGTGTTATTATTATAGGAGTGTGAAGAAGGCAGGAGGTTTCTGATCGGAGGGAGAAGCTCCTGTGAAACCTCAGGGCTGTCCATGCCTGACAGGCCAGGGTGCACATGCTCACTGTTAGAGCAGAGTGAGGAGAGAGTGAGGTGGGTCTGCAGGGGGGTGTATTGGAGGGGAGGTGGGACATGGTGGTAAGGAGGAGAAATGAAAATATTTTGAGCAACGTTCAACCTTGAGGGAACGTAAGGAGCTATAATTGAAAACAAACTGATGTGGAGAGAAGACGTCCTAGGGGCATGTGTGGCTCCAGCTTTCAACGTGAGTCATCTCACTCAGAGGGCGAGAAACAAGCAAAAGGACATATCCTACTATTTAGGGAAGAGGGGGAGAGAGAGAGAGAGAGAGGAAGAGAGAGAGAGAGAGAGAGAGAGAGAGAGAGAGAGAGAGAGAGAGACAGAGAGAGAGAGGGAGACAGAGAGAGAGACAGAGAGAGAGAGAGAGAGGAAGAGAGAGAGAGAGAGAGAGAGAGAGAGACAGAGAGAGAGAGAGACAGAGAGAGAGAGAGAGAGAGAGAGAGAGAGGAAGAGAGAGCGAGAGAGAGAGAGGTAGGTAGCAGATCACCCCCTACAGACTGTGCAGGGGAACTGACAACAGTGCCCTTAACAGTCATGGTCAGATATGGAGGCCAACCTGTGTATCATCTCACAAAACCTCATATGTCCAAATGAGCAACTTCACAGGTTTTGATTCCGACTCATCTCGGAATTGTCGGACTCTAATGTTCTCATCCAATCTCAGGACTCTCTGTCTTGTGAATTTTAAGTATTGGTAGTTGGACTTCTCCGACTTGGTCTGGAGCCGACTCAGATATCATCTCAGTATTGTTTCTAATCAGACTTGTCTGAGGCTCGACCGATTCAGAGTTGCCTTAGTCTCAATGGTATATGTCCTCAGGCTTGTCTTGGGTTCTATAGTGTTGGACTAAAGTGTTTGTATTCAGACTCTTGGATTGTGTAGATATTTGTACCCAGGTGGTGTTATTTTAACTCAGTCTCGATAGTGTTTGTACTCAGACCTGCGTCTGATTGATGATAGATGTCTGATCTTGGACTGTATTCATACTTGGACTTGTCCTCGATTGAATAGTGTATATGGTAGAATAAAGTAGTGGATGGAGCTCCATCATTCCAGAGAACCCCTCTGGAGCTCACAGGTGCTCCAGAGTGTCCCATCAGTGAGTTCTTCACAAGTTCTGAGTTCAAGCGTCAGCAATGGGTGCAACCTAAAGGTGGAGATACAGCCATGTAATAAAGAATCATAATAATAATCCGTCTAACAGAATACACTGGTGCAGTTAGACGTCTCCCATTACGACACACCTGAAATGATGTGGGTGAAGTCAGAACGCAGTGTGAGAGATGAGATGAGAGCGGTGTTAATGGACTTCACCCCGTCATAGTGCTGGGCAATAATTCACCGCTGCTCTGCTGATAAGCTGCGTAATTCATATTGAAATGCATTGAGAAAATGTCCCCGTTCCTGGACTCTGCTAATGTTTTCTTTCCTTAGACGTTTATGATACAAGCACATCGTTAACTTCAGCAACGCTTCAGTGCTCGTGGATATGGTAATAAATAAGCTACTCAGGATGTTCATTTTGTATCGTAATACTCTCCTTTGAAACGACTTGAATTGCAAATGGCACTTGTGTTGTCATACAAATCCCCGAACAGGCCGGCAGGAATCGAATACAGTGCTGTATGAGCTTTTCCCAGAGACCAGCGAAGACTGTGTGGTTGTGGGAACAAACGGCAGCTCTGAAGCTTTTATTAGACGAAGTAAAAACATCCATCTAAGCTTCCTGAGGTTAGCTTTGGGGTAGGTGAAGTACAGTAGGACGGGGTTCCAGAAAGGACGAAAGGAATTCCATATCCCTCTTTTTATATTTGCACCAAACTTGTCCATATTGGTACTCGGGGTTGGACTTGATAGTGTTCATACTTGGACGTGTGTTGGACTCGGTGGTGTTTGTAATCAGACTTGTCTGGGTCTTGACAGTATTTATTACCGGATTTGTCTTGGACTGGACTGACTCAGACTTGACCTGAAGTACAAGCAGATCCTTTAAGTGCTGTACATTGTGAGGTCGGACCGTTGTTCCTTGAGAAACCACAAAAGAGACTCAAGATTCACCGTTTCAGATGTGTTTCAGGCTTTCCTTCTGTCCTCCCATGTAAATCAAATGTCTCTTTCTAATGGTAGGTGCTGCACTTGAACATCAGCTGTGGCAAGAGCGACCTGTAGATATTTTCCTGGATGGTTTAGGATTGTTGGACCTTCTTTACTTATCTTGTGGTCTGCTTGCCACTTGTAAATGATGTTCCGGACAGTGGAACTGCTGATTTCTAATGGTTCTGAGATCTTTTTAAAGCCCTTCTCAGACTCATCTGCATCTACAACCTTCTTTCTGAAGACCTCAGAGAGATCTTTGGATCTGACCATGGTGATCCCACTCACTTCAACAATCAAGAGCAAACCAGACTAATGTCTGAGGTTTAAATAAGACAACCTTCTCCAAAGTCCTCTCTAACGATGGTTTATGGAAGCATTTTGTAGTTCTAGAGTTACAGACTGTAGTTCATCTTTCATCCTGATCTTCACAGGACCACCACAGAGCAGCTATGATGTGGGTGGTGGGTCATTCTCAGCACTGCAGTCACACTGACATGGTGGTGGTGTGTTAGTGTGTGTTGCTGGTACGAGTGGATCAGACACAGCAGTGCTGCTGGAGTGTTTAAACACTGTGTCCACTCACTGTCCACTCTATCAGACACTCCTACTGAGTGTCTCCACCTTGTAGATGAAAAGTCAGAGACAGAAGCTCATCTGTTTCTGCACAGTTTGTGTTGGTCCTCCTCTAGTCCTTCATCAGTGCTCACAGGACGCTGCCCACAGGACGCTCTCGGCTGGACGTTTCTGGTTGGTGGACTGTTCTCGGTCCAGCAGAGACACTGAGGGGTTTAAACACTCCAGCAGCACTGTTGCATCTGATCCACTCACAGTGGTGAGAATGACTCACTGCTGTAACAGTCCCTGCTCTGTGGTGGTCCTGTGGGGTCCTGATCATTGAAGATCAGGGTGAAAGGAGGAGAACAATATCAGAGGAGGTTCCATGAAAAGGCACAAAAGCAATCCCCCGCAGTCCACTCTGACCTCTGCGGGGGAGTTAATGGAGCCTGTGCACTGCCTGCTCACCTGTACTGGACAGAGTAACCTGATGGCCATTCGAGCGTGCACACAGATGTCCTTGCCCAGCGTGACTTGCAGCACACACACTCGTCTACACACTAAAGCAGCTGGCATGTTTGAGGTGATGGATTTGCCTGCCTCCGAATCCATTCATTATGCCCCCCACTGACACCACCACCACCACCACCACCACCACCCCTCACACACACTAACAGTGGAGAACCTTCTCCGAAAGCGACCCCTCAGCCACAGAAGGAATCAGTGGCAGTTTGGTTTTGCTTTGTGTGAAGGAAGGATGTGCTCTGGCCGGCAGATCTGAATGTGCCTGAAGAGAAGAAAAGATGACTTCGTCCTTTCTGGGGTGACTTTACTTGACCCCCGAAGCTTTGCGTCAGCTCTTTTCTCTCACACACAAAACCCTCACACTCACTCTCTCTCTCACTCTCGTCTTTCTCGCATACTCAGACGCCCTTACTCTCTCTCTCTCCAATGCAAACACACACACACCCTTTCTCATTCATAATTCATCTCAGATGTATATTATTGGCATCCAAACATGGCTCGCTGACTCTCATGGGAACGGATATGAAGTGCAATCTGGATGTTCATGACGATTATGTTAATATGCCCAATTACATAAACTATATATAGGTCTGATTCATATACACTCACATGCCAAAAGTCATGGGACAGCAGGATTGGGAATTGAGTGTGTCGGCATGACCTCAGCAGGCAGCTTGGGAATGTGCACACCTCTATAACGGGGCTTTTCCAAGACACCTTCTTTACTGGACACTAGACTCTATGGGGAGCTTTGCTTTTCCCGGGACCCGGAAACAGTACCAGTACTCTTTATAGGCGTGTCATTATTAATTTGTCTCATAAATAACTGTAAAATGATATTATTGTTAGTTTTAAGACCAATTTAATGCCACTGATATGGTCATTAAATAATAGTATAATAACGTGATTACACACTTTAACCTTTAGAACCCTAAATGCTAATATAGGGGGATGTTTTCCTAGTTTAATAAATTGCTTAATCAAAAATTAGGGCATTTTTTTTAATTAAAAATGTATGTTTGCCTACAATTTTAAAGTTAATCAGATATCCTGTTGGAATTCTACTTGAAAGCAGTCCAAATAAAATAAAAACAACCTTTATTATTTGTATTATTTATGTATCTATTATTATTATTATCAGGACTTTTATTCTGAAATCTGAACACTGTGTGAGCAAAGAGAGCAAACAGCCCCTCCCTTCTCATTTTCCTCTACGATGCCGAGGTCAGACATGCACCCCTCAACCAAAACGAACCGGACCAAAAGAATACGATGTAACAAACCCATGCCTTTAGTGAGGTCATGATGCTGGATGGTCACCTCTCCACCTCATCCCCAAACTACTGGATGGAGCTCCATCATTCCAGAGAACCCAGTTCCACTGCTCCACAGCTCACTTCCTGCCTCAGCTGCTGCCTCTTTGATTATAAATGAAGAAAGTTCATTCCTCTTCCTCACCTGTGCCCTGACCAGCTCTCCAAAGAGAGGCACCCCCCCCCCCACAGTAATGCAGAGTTGTACTGAATACAGAGTACTGAACACAGTCACTGTCTTCAGTCCAGTGAAGGATTGAGAGGCTGCAGTCCAGGAATGAAGCTCCTGCGTCAGAATCGACAGCTTCAAGCTGGACTGAAGTTTTCACCTGAACTCATGGACAAAGACGACGCCTGGAGGAAAGTTTCATGGTCAGATGAGAGGAAAAAATAACAGACCCCAAGAATACTGTAGCAACTGTTAAGCATGGTGGTGGTAGCAACATTGTAAGCTCTGCAATGTGCAAAATCACTACTCAAATCGGTCGGGAAGGCAGCTCTGCCTCTGAGGCAGCACAGACAGCTTTATGTGTGGATGAACGCTGTGCAGGGCTTTGAGTTGTGTTGTTTTCTGATAACCAACATCATATGAAAGTAATTTATTTAAAACAAACAAGAAAGGTTCTGCCTCAGAGGCAGAGCTGCCTTCAGAAGGGTTCGAGTCACATGAACACAATACGTTCTGGGGTTGTTCTGCTCCCAGTGGAAGTTGATGGAACGATGGAGGTGGAAATTTAAGGGTAATGCATATCTGCAGCGTGTCAGAAGACACAAGCTAAATCCACTATTTGGACAAAAGTATTGGGACGCCTGCTCATTCACTGCTTCTTCTGAAATCAAGGGCATTAAAAGAGTTTATCCTGCTTCTGTTGGAGTAACTGTCTCTGTGGTCCAGAGAGGGATTTCTACTAGATTTCGGAGATTTTCAGGATTGCTGTGAGGATTTGATTGCATTTTGCAACAAGAGTGTTAATCACTTTAGGCTGATGGATGATCTCCACCCCACCTCATCCCCACTCCTTCACTGTTCGGAGCACCAGCGCTTCGTCGAAGGGGTTGCTTTCAGTCGATTGTTTCATTTTGTTGGTCAGTTTAAAAGGAGGGTGAGTGCCTTCTTCTGTCCATACTTGCCTAATTTCCTTTCACTCGAAAGGCAGTGGAGCTCCATCATTCCAGACAACACAGTTCCACTGCTCCACAGCTCCATGCTGGGGGGCATTATTAGGCATGGAGCCAATACAGTCATAAGTTCATGTTCATTATTTTCTACCGGCAGTTCTTCTCTACAGGGACTAGACAAGCCATGTGCATTTGCACGTCTGAGTCAGCAATGGGTGCTGAATGCATTAATTAGAAGGGGTGTCCACAAGCGTTCTGTGTTCGGAGTAGTTTGGTCAACCACGTCGTTGTATGTTATTGACGAAGTGTAGACGCTCCATTTACAGCACTGTGGTGACCTCTGAGCTTCACAATTGCTCAGCAGTCTCAGTCCCACATTGGGCTGTATCTCTTTCTCTCTCTCTCTCTCTCTCTCTCTCTCTCTCTCTCTCTCTCTCTCTCGTGTGTGATGCCTGCAGATACAGCGATCAATAAAGCGTTATCAAACTCACTGCCTTAAAGCCGCCCGATTCTTTTGAGAATTTGCCAGATTCTCACGTGCAAAAAAGGCGTGTAGAGCACAGGTCACTCCGCTTTCTTCTCCCCAAAGGCCACACGGCAGATTGTGTGAGGAATCACACACACACACACACACACACACACACACACACACACACACACACACACACACACACACACACACACTGTTTAAACACTCAAACAATGCTGCAGACATGAAGCAGCACGTGTGTAATCTATCCTGACACCATGATTAATTTCTTTACAACGTTTATTTGCCACCATTGATGGATGGCTGTTTGAAGGACAGGCAAGGTTTGATCATTTGCATTTGATATTTTCAAATGATTATCCGGTGATTTATGCCCGACTCTGGGAGAATTCATCATGTTGTCAAACTGATTCATTATCGTTTTAAATACACGAGTAAATCTATATGTGTTTAAGTTTGAAATTAATGGATGTACATGGAGAAACGGGATGAACGGCGAGTAGAACTGCTGGGAATATTTTGATAAAAACGAAGAAAACATGTCTAAACATGTCGTCTTTGACACCTTTAGCTGATGTGCTTCGGACTGAATCGGTTAACGAGTTCGTAAACTTGGGCTACAAAAGTGGGCCAAATCTGGGGGGTTGTGGGGTGGGTCCTGATCAGATCATTCGATGAGACGGTGTCTCGAGTTAGTCGTCCTTGCCTCAACCACTGTGGACATGGTCTGTAGGTGAATGGTCTTGTTGTTTGATGGGGTCATTCCAGGGTCATTCAATGGGGGGTGGCTGCTAGAAACCCAGAAACCCAGTCCAGTCACTGATGTTGAGTCAGTACCCAGTGAATGTGGATTTGCCTCTGATCTGGGGCTGGATTTGGTGCTGATCTCCGAGGACTGTTAATGATGGGAACATTACGGCTTAAACAACAGTTCCAGAAACTTCTGAACATGTTTATCGTAAAGTCAGAAAACTGAACAAGTGTTGCTTCATTTGTTGGGTCAAATCCACTGCGCCAAACAAATGACTGTACAGGTCAGGACCCTTTAGGTACAGAACAGAAAAATCGATAAGGCTCCATATGTGGAATCCACACTGAATCATCAGCCTTATGCAATATGGCAGCCAGACTCTGAGAGGAAAGGCCAACTCCAGCTTCACTCCCGAACTTTCTCAGCAGCGTGAGTCACAATAGAAGGCGAAAGCAGAAATTAAGAAAAGTTGTAATAAGCACTTTTCACTTTCTCCCGCACTTCAGACAAAGGACGTATAGAGACCTGTCAGGAGACGGGAGACTCCTCAGAAGCATCGGGTCCACCTCATCATCTCATTTCATCAGCAGCTCCTTTCGCTCAGCTTCAGAACGGAAGGGATGTTAAACCCGGATGACAGCAATTCCATTAGGTGATGAATGCTTCGCGATCAGGACAGTCTAAACTCACGTCAAGCTGAGCTCCCACAGTGCTACCCTGAACACTTCTGTTTCTGACAGAGCGTGATTTATCCTTCCACTCCGGCACTCTTTATCCCGTCGTCTTGACAAACATCTGACGATTCCTCTGGATCAGTTTGCAGGTTTGAAATAAGGCAGGGCCCAGCGCAGCTCCTCCCAATACCTCAGCCCAAATCACAAGCTTGTGGTCACAAGCAAATAGAAAGTCATTTGTGGACACAATTTGCGTCAGCTGTGATGAGACAATGATTTATGGGGCTCATTCCGGCACAACTCAAGGGCCGGTCAGAGGCGGTTGTGTTAACAGGACAATGTGGGACAAGGTTGTTCTTGATCAACACAGGTAAACACTGCAAAAAGGACTTTCACCTTTAACCCTGATCTTCAAGACCCCACAGGACCTGCTGTATCTGATCCCAAGCACACCCCCACCACGTCAGTGGGACTGCAGTGCTGAGAATGACCCACCACCCACATCATAGCTGCTCTGTGTGGCGATCTTCATTGAAGATCAGGATGAAAGGAGGAGAATAAAGAACAGATGAACTACAGTCTGTAATTATAGAACCACAAAGTGCTCCTGTGTGATCAGAGGAGCTGATAGAGTGGACAGTGAGAGTAGAAACAAGGAGGTGGTCATAATGTTATGGTTGATAAAAAAAAAAGATAGAATAACACAAAATTACTTTAAAGAAGTAAAAATAATATCCATGAACAGCTGGTGTGGCTATATAGAGTGATTGTGTTTGGATGTTCTGGAGGCCACAGTGTGAAGGGTGGAGCTGAATTTACAGGTGTATGGAGGTTTTGCTCATACTGGTCTACCAGTGGCAGAAATCCCAGTCTACAGGCACTTAGAATTGTGGCCCAAAGATGAGACTGATGGACAGCGACCGCTGGTATGTTTCATGGCTCAGGAATGAAAATAGCTTCACTTCCAGGTGAGAATTGATCCTAGAAGTCAGTGCAGGTCCTTCACAACCAATTTCTGAAAGAACACTCCACAGGGGAACAGCAGGCCATCAACATTAATATCACCTCCATCCAGAAACTTAAGCTGCACAGAAATCTGCACTGGTCCAGAACACACCACCTTCCTGTAGACACTTTCCTGCTCAGAGAGTTCTTCCCAGTTAGTGGAGAGAACGTGCTTTGGTGTGACATATTCCAAACCAGCTGGGAAGTGGTCCAAGTTCACAAAATCGTTACCTAATTCAGACCAAATTAATCAAATTACAGGGGTGAAGACACCCTCAATGGGCTCTGGACACCCCTAGATACCACAAGGCACGTCCATTGCTGTCACTTGAATGTCTCACCTCCTCAGGAAATCCTTGGCAGTAGAAATGGATGCTTTAGAGCAGCTCCTCAAAAACCTAATATCACCTTGCTCAATGACAAGCATCAGAGAGAGTGGAGTTTGCTCTGCTCCGCAGAATTGTTGAGTAGTACAAATGATGAAGACCTTTGGGATAACATGAAGTGATGGAGCTCAATCAAAAACCTTTTGGCTGAAATGGTGCAATGAAGCTTCCCCGAAGGCCTTGAGGATGAGTAGGGAAGATAAAGTTCCTTTGAACACTTTTTGGATAAATTGGAATACTTAAAATCTTTTAAACGTCTTGGGTGGAATAATGGTGCTGGAGTAAGTGTGAGTGCTGCACAGGGGCCTGAGGTTATGGGTCCAATCCTTGCTCCACTTACTGTTTGTGAGGAGTTTGATGTGTTCTCCTGGTGCCCTTGTGAGTTTCCTCTGGATATTCTCGTTTTCTCCCAAAAGCATGCTGGTAGGTGCCTCTGAGTGTGAATTAATATGTGTTTCTTCATGCAGTGGACTGATACAGAGTCCAGGGTATATTCTTGCTTTGAGCTCAGGAATTCCAAGGAGGCTCTGGACCCACCAGGATGAACATCAATCAAATAAAATGCTGAATATCAGTGGAATTACACTCATTTTCGACTAAACACCCAGAAGGATGCATGACTGTCAGGGAGTCACTTAGAATGACAGCAGGTCATCTTCTTGGCAGGGACAACCAACGAATCTATGTGTGGAACCACCATGGTCAACACCAAGATCAACATTTGTCACTCATGGTGGTGATCATCACAACCGCTCATCACTGAATGCAACCAAATCCTCTTAGCAGTGCTCACAGTCTCCAGAGCCTAGTAGAAAGTCTTCTCTGGACAGCAGAGGCAGTTACTCCAACACAAGCACGATAATACCCTTGATTTGAGAAGAAACGATGAATTAGAGTCCCAATACTTTTGTCACAAGTTCCACAGGTGTATAGTGAGATGAGAACGGAGCAGCTCTCTGATCTTGTGTCCGTCCCCCCACAACTATCTCAGGGACATTAGAGGCCTTACGCAAGATAATGACCCATGCCAAACGATGAGGCGTTGCGACGTCCTCTCAGACGCCTGTGCCGTTCATGATCCGGTCCAGAAGCCATGCAGTGGGCACTTTTCGAAATTCCTGAGCGAGTGGTCTTGTTGCGTTAAGATTGCCTTTCAGACGATTGCCGTGTGAAATCTGCCCCATCAAAACACTGTTTGGCAAAAAAAACAGGTCGGAAGAACTGCACAAAGAGACACACCTATAAATAGTTCGGACTGTGCGTCTGTCTTTCCGCGCACCAATTAATTACCATCATTTTCTCAACTGGTTGTCAAGGCAACAGCAGTGTTCACTACTTTTTTTCCCTTTTTTTCCCTCTTGACAGTATGCAATTACAAATATGCAGCTAGCATTAAGGCTGAGGCCTGCGGTATAATTACAGTTGCTTTCCTCCTCCCCCGGTGGCATGTGGGAATAGTGGGGGAGGTATTGTCACTTAGATATCCAAACTACCACCCCCACTGGTGGTGATCCAGGCCTACAGAAACAGATCCGTAATGGAGCCAGCACTTGAAACTCTGGGTTCTGGTACTTTGTGTCGCGTTATGCGATGACTAAGACCAGCCGCAGTCATTTTTCAACAGTCATTATGTAATTTTAACAGCGTTACTATGTGTTATCAACCCACAGGCATGAACCGGTTGGGTCAAAAATGATACTGTGTGGAAGGATCGGATTATTGCTCTCGAGATAGAGACCTAAAATACACCAGATATGATGTACGCTGTTTCCTTGTGAAACCCACAACTCTTGACGCCGTAACACAATCCTTCTATGTCACCCGATCCTCATTTCCTCATCAAGATATGATCTATAAATCATTTCCTGTAGCCTTCCTCAGAGGGATCTGTCCCATCAACAGCACGTTCTTCTCAAAAGGCCAAGCCCTGGCAAGCAGTCTGAGACCTCCAAGCCAGCAGGTACAAGCACAGTAGATGCAGAATGGCCAGAAGCATCAAACATGGCTGAGTGATATTCACAGATGCAAAAAACATTTTCATCTCCTTTAATATTTTGAGGTATTAGCCAGTCAGTCTAAAGGTCACGGTGATCTATGGAGGAGCCCGGGACAGCGTCATGATTGAAGATACGACTGAGGCAAAGCTGGCGAGAAGATCCACGTGTACCAAAAGAGAACCCACCTTAATCTAACAAAAACTACATCCTCTGTAGGGTTTAGTTCCTCCTCCTTTCACCCTGATCTTCAATGGTCAGGACCACCACAGGACCACCACAGAGCAGCTAGTATGTGGGTGGTGGGTCATTCAAGAGGATCAGATACAGCAGTGCTGCTGGAGTGTTTAAACCCCTCAGTTTCACTGCTGGACTGAGAACAGTCCACATTCCAAAGCATTTTATTTCATTCATTCTTGTCCTGGTGGGTGGAGAACCTACCTGGAACCACTGGGCTGAAGGCAAGAATATTCCCTGGACTTGGTATCAGTCCACCGTATGACACCACGTACATATTTCCTCAAACCTAGGGGCAATTCTGCATAGCCAGTTCACCTACCAGTATTATGAACATTTTTATGAACCCAATAGTGGTTCTTCTGTGGTTCCCTTTTCTAACACCATTATTTTTTTTACAGTGTAGTGTCTTATCAGAAGCTGGACCCAATCCATAATCAGCTGTCTGCCAGAGCACTCAAGTAAAGTGTCTTTTCATCATGTTTTTCATGGTCAGCCATCATCTGACGGACGTGAAGTATTCAATAAACTCGAGTTGCTCACCGCCGCATTAGAAAGACGGAGTCTTTAGTGTTTTATAATGGACGTATATTTGAACTCTCGCTGGTCACTTGCTCCGTAAGAAACGGATTTCAGTTTCTGTTTCCAAAGGATGTGCAACCAAACCTGAAGCTGAAGGT
Source organism: Acestrorhynchus altus (assembly GCA_034509495.1). Lineage (NCBI taxonomy): Eukaryota > Metazoa > Chordata > Actinopteri > Characiformes > Acestrorhynchidae > Acestrorhynchus > Acestrorhynchus altus. The sequence goes on along the minus strand of CM067501.1, from coordinate 51,765,769 downwards.
ACCAGATATATTTTAGTCATTCGCATCTACGATCCAACACGGTTCAGAGAGCAGGGAAGCACTTTCGGAAAGAAGTACAGGGTTCCGACATTTAAGTCCCGACTGCTCCTCCATGCTGGACAATGAGTTCACTGGCCAATTTATTAGAAACACCCACCTTCTGCTTCCACTCACTGGCCACTTTACTGTACAAGGTAGGTGTTTCCAATACAGTGGACACCTTTCATTTATTAATATAGCAATAGACTGACTAAGTCCAGGCTTGGGGATCCGGGGACCTTCACAGTTTGACGCACCCTCTGTCCCAGTACCGCTGACCTGCTCATGAAGGACTTGATAATTAGCTGATAAGTTGAATGAGGTGTTTTGGTGCAGAGTATACTTGAAAGCTCTGGCCTGGAGCTGAAAGCCCCTGAAAAGCCTGATTTATTGAGCCACGCTCATTGGAGTCGAAGGAGATTTCTCAGCAGTTTTAAAGCACACTTTGTTTTTGGCCTACTTTTAAAGACGTCAGGGTTCTTCAGAGTGTCTCTCAACATAAATGAGGCATTAATGCCCCGCTTAATAACCTGAAAATAACGACGATCCCTGGTTGAAAACGCGCCTCTTCGGCGCCTGATACCCGTGTCACATCTCGAGCGAGAGAGAAGCAGAAAGCAATTTTCACCCCGAGTCAACAACAACAACGCGAGTGCTTTGTGCTGAGCTCTATAGAAATCAGCTGTCTGTGGGCGTCATGAGCAAACGGGCGGCGGGCGGTGCGAGTCAGTCTTGGAGGGAGGAATGGCGGCGCGGGTTTAAGGCGCACGCGGCTGTGGGTGGATTGGCAGTTTGATCTGTCTGCGGTGTCTTGTTAAATTTCTCCTGCAGTGTTTGGAGGATAATAGCCATCAGCAGAAGACGGTGGATTTCAAACGCAGCGTTTCTGTGTGGGTCCGTAGTAGCGGCAGCCGTTTGGACTTGGCATGTGGTGGTGTACTTTTGTGTTTCCGATGCTGCACTAATGTCAACCGTGGAGGCAAGCGCAGGCAACGCTTTCCTGTCGCTTTGCATTGTTGGAATTTATGTAAACCTGCATGCATAATGTAGCATCCTTCGGTAGCTTAACGCGGTGTGTACGGGGTGTCCCATATCATAATGGGGCCACGTTGAGATTTGGGAAGCTGTTTGAAAGTGGCTGCATTATGTAAGAACGTGGAAGAGGTTTGATGTCCCCCTTTGAATTGAGATGAACTTGATACGTCTGTATGTCTGTCAGCTTTCCCAGCTGGACTTTGCTCCGGAAAGCTACATTCACGCCTGAAATTCCTACCAAGCAAGATTGTTTTCTCAAAAATCCTCTCATAACATCAGGGTCTGGCCTTATCGACTGCGTGTTGCTGAGCCAATTCTGTTACCTCATCTCTCAAGCTCGCAGCATCTTTAATGAATACTCCTCTGTCAATAAAAAGCAATATTTTTGGAGTGCTGTAGTTCACAGCAATCCGCACAGCCGAATAAAACTTCACAGAGGCAGGAGCTCTGTGTTTTTCCTGTGATGGAAACGAGTGCACGAAGTGATGAGGTGTTTACACTCACAGTGCACCTTATTACTCCAACCGTGCAGTTTTACTCTTTACACTCACTGGCCAATTTATCGGAAACACCTACCGTGCAATTTTACTCTTTACACTCACTGGCCAATTTATTGGAAACACCTACCATGCAATTTTACTCTTTACACTCACTGGCCAATTTATCGGAAACACCTTCCATGCAATTTTACTGTTTAAATTCACTGGCCAATTTATCGGAAACTCCTGTGCAATTTTACTCTTTACACTCACTGGCCAATTTATCGGAAACTCCTACCGTGCAATTTTACTCTTTACACTCACTGGCCAATTTATCGGAAACTCCTACCATGCAATTTTACTCTTTACACTGACTGGCCAATTTATCGGAAACTCCTACCATGCAATTTGACTCTTTACACTCACTGGCCAATTTATCGGAAACTCCTACCATGCAATTTTACTCTTTACACTCACTGGCCAATTTATTGGAAACTACTACTATAATTCCTTACATCAACTTATCAAAGCACACTCCCTTCCCTGGACCGTAGAGACAATTACTTCAACAAATTGTGGATACACTCTTCTTTACGCTTTTTAGAAGAAACAGTCAATAAGTAGGTGTCCCAATACTTTTGTCCATATAGTGTACATTAAGATTGTGTAAAGAAAACTAGACGGCGTGTTTAATATGTCTCCTACAGACCACCTTAACACGATCCACCCAGTGAACATCAGCTCATATTTGTCTGAGAACGAAGGCGTTTGACAACCTTCCCATTGGCCCTCATCAAAGTCCAGTCACTCAGACACTGTCCGAACTGTGAAAGGTTAGCTAGCATACCTGGTGAAGATGCAGAGAAAGGAAAATTACTCATCACTTTTGCTTTTTTCCTGACACAGAACACGGGGCGGGAAAGTGTCTGCTGAGATGGAGGGCTGATATGGGATTCTCCCGAGGGCGGACAGAGAAATTGTGCTGAGTGCTCTCAATTTTGACAAGCCGGCCGGAGAGAGATGAGCGGGGATGGTTTTCCTGAGCTGCTGAAACGTTCCATGCTAAAATGCCGTGAGCTTCTATCAGCCGCTGGGCCTTGGACCAGATATTCGGGCCTGGCGAGAAGATCGAGTTTGTGCTGAGCTCAGCACTGACAGATTGATACAAATAAAAATCAATGCAGGCAATCAAGCGCTCGATAACTCCCCCTACTCCCGTTTTTAATCGGCTTAGTTTGCTTGACTATACGCCAGCTTTGTTTCGGTACAGGGAAAGTCTATATCGTTGCAGAGCGTCAGAGTAATATAGCTGACCAAAGCCAATTTAATGCAGGCACTATAGATATATAGTGGAAGACAAGTGAATTTTGGACTGTCTTCAAGGGACTGGCACACCTTTGTGTTGTTCCCCGAAAGCCAAAAGTAAACTTCTCTCATTTAGTTCATGTGGAGAAATGGAAGATTAAAGGTTTCAAATAACCTGTCTATTGCACTTTTAGCCCCCATCCCTTCCAGTCTTTGGATGCTTTGGATGTGACCTCACTATGGATGTCCTACCACACCAGTTGTTATTCCTGCCTGCTCCACCATTCCATAGACATCATATTCGTCTACCATCATTGTTAAGGATTCAGAGACATCTCCAAGATCTATTCAAGTGTTTATGTCTCTCCTATTCTAGCACATAGCAGTGTTTATTGGTGGAGTTTATAGACTAATGTCTCCTAATCTATTGTATGGAGTGTTTGTTGGGGTTTTTATGGACTAATTTCTCTTATTCTAGTGTATATTAGTGTTTGTTGGGGGTGTTTATGAAATAACATCTTATATTCTAAGTTATTGGGGTGTTTATTGAGGTATTTATGGATGCGTATCATCTGTTCTAGTGTGTAGGAGTGTTTATTGAGGTGTTTATGGACTAATATCTCCTATTCTATCATACTGAAGGGTTTGTTGTTGTCGTCTACGGGCTAAAATGTTCTATTCCAGATGTGAAATCTGATAACTGAGCTCCATGCTTGGATTCGTGTTCAGTCCAAATCCAACAGCGCAGGCATAAACTGAAAGACTATCTTGAAGGTCTGAAAGGGTTAATAGAAATGGACAGTTCTACTATGTCCATCCACACCACTACTCTCTCTCTCTCTCTCTCTCTCTCTCTCTCTCTCTCTCTCTCTCTCTCTCTCTCTCTCTGAGAAGGCCTTTGTTGGGCTCTGAAGCTCAAAGGTAGCTATCAAACTGTAGGACATACGGTTGATGTGGCTAGCGATGCCTGAGGCAAGCCCAGTGTGCCACCTTTAGAGCCTTCGTTCTGTATTCTTACACTTCCTTCAAACAGTCCAAGGCAGACGCTCAGTGAGATACGCTCGAGAATTGCCACGCCCACGAGCTGGAACCCGCAGTACCGATGCGTACGGATTTCACTGCTTACTTCAGGCAAGAGCAACAGATTAGTTTCTCTTGTTCCGTCTACCTGCTCTCTCTCTCTCTCTCTCTCTCTCTCGGTTCTCTGATTGGATGTTTGTAATGTCTTTCATCTCAGTTCTTGGTCCTACTTTAACATTTTCATTTTTTGAAATGTTTCTCCTGGCGATCTGTGAAACTTGGATTCTCCCCAACCAGTTTACCGTACTAACAGTCAGTCACTCTTCGAATGTCACACCAGTGGCTTTTCTGATCTCCACCAGTTAGTGCTACTCCATACCGACATTATTCACATGATGACCACTTCGCTTATGTTCACAACATGGGAACAGGTAGGTTCTACTCAAGGTCTGCACAATCTCTTTTTGCCTTTTTTCACATTTTGACTTGATATCAATACATGTTATCTGTGTGCTGTCTGGTGGGCTTTCGCAGCATTCGTTACATCTCTATGTACTAGCATCTCATGCATCACCTCTGGAAGAGGATCTGGCACCTTTTGCTGAGTAACCACAGCACTGCTAACTCCGCAGAACAGCAAACATCATCTTCGTCTTCATCAACTCATTCACCCACTGTCAAACCAAAGAAATGTAGAATTACAACTGAAGAGAGCTGGCAAGCCAAAAGAGAGTGTGACCGAGTCTGCCCTGGAACCAGGAGAAACACTGACTCTGACTCTGAAAGGTGGCGAGACCTCTGTGACTTGAAAGGGTTAAAATTGTACAGAGTTGGCATTTTTCGTCTCTGAGCTGGTAGGATACGACAGACTGTCACTGCTATAACGTAATGTACCTGTAGTACAGTGTAGTACAGTACAGCTTGATTACCTGTATAGCAAATAAGCCTGACTTTGTTTTTAACTACAGCGTCACTTGGTCACAATTTTAACTGATGTCCTCACTATGTCTTTGTAAACGCAACCTTTACGAGCACCTTAACTGAGACCTGGCTGTGTGATGAGGACTCATTCTGATCAGCTGTGCTCTTATAGCCAGTCTTTAATCTGTTGCTGAACAAATGTGACTCTTCGTTTCCAAGCCTTGAGGCTCTATTTTGCAACATAGAAAGACGTTTGTAGAGGCAGATGAGCCTGAGAACGGATATGAAAAGATCTCAGAGTAATTAGGAATCAGTCTGGACAATCATTTACATGTAGAGAACATAAAAAAGAGCAGAACCACGAGATGAGTAAAGAAGATCCAACAATCCTAAAATGGCAGCAGGTAGCACGTAGCTCTCGCCACAGTTGATGTCAAAGTGCCGCTTCTTCCATCAGAAAAGGAGCAAACAAATTTGACATTCACATGTTTCAGGACTTACTGTCAAATAAACATCAGGACAAGACTAAAAAACTTCTGGAACCATGTGCTTTGGACAGATGAATCCAAAGTTCAATTATTTGGACACAGTAACAGAAAACATGTTTGGTGTAAACCAAACACAGCATTTGAGCAGAAGAAGCTCATAGCAGCTGTGAACATGGTGGTGGGAGTGTGATGGTTTGGAGCTGCTCTGCTGCAGCAGGGTGTGGAGATCTCTCCATCATAGAAACCACTATGAGATCTTTATTGTATCAGAGGGGGCTTGAGGAGAACGTAAGAAGGCATTTTTCAGTTGTATGCTTTTATTTACACCACCTCCATCTCTCAATGTAGTCACAATGAAGGTCAGATGTTCATGTTTACGTGTGTTATGAAAGACAAAGGTGGGGTGTCCTAACTTTTTCACACGACTGTAAATTGGAGAATTTGTTCACCCTTATTTATTTTTAATGCACACAGTGATTTATTCTGAAACCAGGCCTGGAACAGAGGAATCAGTCAATCAGGAGCTGCGGGAAAGTCAGCAAGAAATTGATGTGCGCCCCCCAGGTTTTGAAAGCGTTTGAATAGGGAATAAGGAAATGCATCTGCACAGGTCTCAGAAATGGATCTGCGGTGATGGATAGGCGAGTTACAACACACAAAATATGTAATGCGGTTCTATAATACAGTGCAATTTACCCAGAACATTTGACAATACAGCAGGAATAAAAAGTTGTAAAAAGTAAAACGTGATGGACGGATTCTACTGAGAAGAGGTTCTTCAACAACTACACCAACCAGCCACTTCATTCAAACCACCTTTCTGATGTCATCCCAGAACATTTGACCATACAGGAGCACTTTGTAGTTCTATAATTACAGTCTGTATGCATTGATCATCAGCCCCGCCCCCTCTCTCTGATCAGTCAGAGTCTGTATGCAGGTTGATCATCAGCCCCGCCCCCTCTCTCTGATCAGTCAGAGTCTGTATGCAGGTTGAGCATCAGCCCCGCCCCCTCTCTCTGATCAGTCAGAGTCTGTATGCAGGTTGAGCATCAGCCCCGCCCCCTCTCTCTGATCAGTCAGAGTCTGTATGCAGGTTGATCATCAGCCCCGCCCCCTCTCTCTGATCAGTCAGAGTCTGTATGCAGGTTGATCATGTTCACGTGGACAGAGCAGTAAACATGCACTGGAATCTCTTTCGGTATTTAAACTGGGATTTAATGTAATTTGTAAATTTGTACTGAGATATGAAGCCTTGACCACTGTGATGTAGATGATGTCATGGTTCTAAGACTGAAACGTTCTAATAATCTGAGGAACTGGAGGTAGACTTTCTCTAGTAAAGAACGTAAAGAAAGCCTCAGAGTTTATGTCACTCGTTTTGTTCGTTTGAAATCTCTTAAGTGAACAGTAGCAATCCAGTTCCAACTTCCCAGCCTGGCTGCTGTGTGAGTGGGGTTAATCGGTGTCCTCCACATCATTCTGACTCCCAGACTCCCGTGGAGACCCAATCTGACCTCGCGTCCTCTGGATTTAAGATGCTTTCACTGCTCTCAGCTACTTGACCTCCTCAGCTTTAGAGAAGGAGCCTGTATTCACTAACAGTGACTCATTAGTGGCAGCACTCTTCCTGAGTTCACTTAGCTTTGTTCCTTAAATTGACTGTGTGTGTGTGTGTGTGTGTGTGTGTGTGTGTGTGTGTGTGTGTGTGTGTGTGTGTGCGTGTGTGTTCTCTTTGAGGATAAGGAAGTGGTGAGAATCACAGGGCAGATTTAAGGAAGCAAGTCGCCGCATCATGAGCTTAAGGAGATCAGTTCTCTCCACGGCTGAAAACCACATTCCGGGATTAGAAGTCCTGAAGCTCGGAGTGACGGCAGGGAATTTATGCAGGAATGTTCATAAACGATGTTGATTGCAGCAGAGGGCACATATGATGTTTGTACCCATTCTAAATAGTGGGAGCAGCTGGAATGATGAACAAGGAAGGAGGGTAAGGTCACCGTGGAATGACCTGCCTTTTGGGTTATGAACTGGATGTATACACCCTGTAGTGGGCGTTTGTCTCCAAAAATCTTACTGGCCTGGTTAACTGGTTTTTCAGATGGGCTGCTTGCTCCTGTGCTTAACAGAGATGTTCTTGTAATAGAACACTGACCTGTGAACCAGCATCTAGGTATGTACATGTAGAAACGTGGAAGCTCCACTTAAACTGGGATTTAGTTCAGTTGGAAACGAGTGAATTTTGATTATATAGGGTCTTGAAGTGTGTTATGATATCTATTCCATGTCTCGTATGGACATTAGATCTTCATTGGAACTACACTGAGAGATGGATGTGATCTAACTAAACACAACTGAAGAAACGTCTTTTAAACATCATTTGTAAAATGTAATTCATAGAAATGCAGTTTAGGACACTCTGGAAATCGACTGGAAGATGTTCCCACACGTCCATGTGGAATTCTTTCAGCTCTGTGATGTGTCAGCCTCAGTCTTTGTACAAACTGTCTGCTTGAGGTTCTTCTGGCATGAGGTTCTTGTTGCTCAAATGCTTCCTTCTGTTACTGTGTCCAAATAATTCAAGTTTGGATTTTGGTCTTTATCTAGATGTTCTCTGGAGAACTTTAGTCTCTGTGATGTTTATTTCACAGAAAGGGTTTCCTCCTTAAACACCTCCCATGAAGATCAAACTAGTTTGGTCTCTTTCTGATGGTAGAAGCTGCACTTTAACATCAACTGTGGCGAGAGCTACCTGTAGGTCCATGATGAACATTTTAGGATTGTTGGATCATCTTTTCTCATCTTGTGGTTCTCTTGGGCTGAACTTGCTAGGACTGATCTGGTCATGTGGGCAGATGTTTTAAATGTTCTTCACTTGCAAATGATGTTCCGGACAGTGGAGCGGCTGATTTCTAATTGTCCTGAGATCTTTTTAAATCCCTTCTCAGACTCATCTTCATCTACAACCTTCTTTCTGAAGCTCTCAGAGAGCTCTTTGGATCTGACATGGTGAGCTCTTCAACAATCAAGAGCAAATCAGACTGATGTCTGAGGATTCGTTAACTTTCTCCTCACCAAATTACATTTCTGTTAATTATGTTTTATAAGCAATGTTTACAGACATTTTTTCGGGTGTATGTGTTTAGTTTTATCACCTCCATCTCAGTGGAGTCTCACTAAAGATCAAATGTTCATGTTTAAATATGTTGAAGTTTTTATGACTTTCCCGTTGAACCAGTGTAAATATGTCTGCCTTATGTGCTGTTTTCCTAAAGCATCATGACTCAACCATCACGTGAGGCTTGGGTTTGATGGACAGTCTGCCATCTTTATAAAGATCTTTGCTCTCCAGCTCCTGACGTGAGGCCATGAAGAGTCAGTCAGAGGAAGCCCCGTGAAGGTTTGGTTTGCGTTACATGCAAGAGTTTGAGTTAAAAATGTATTCGACTTCAAACACTTTGCCCTGAAGGGGGTTTAAGGAGCTCAGTCAGATTTAAGTGTCTATCTGCACTGAGTTCTTCACTTTCAGGTCTGAGATATGGGCTCCTGTCACTACACAGTAAAATCCCCAGGGCAGAATGAACACTGTCGGAGCTGAATTTACTCCTGCGGCGTGGGTTCCTGCCCACTGTAGGTTTTCACCTTTAAACGTTAAGCTAAAAATAGCTTTAAAAGGAACATTAGTCAGGAGTCAAGAGATATGCCGTCTAGTGGTCAAGAGGCAGTAAACAACTGTTTTTAGGTTATTTCTCTTCACTATCAATCATCCTGTGGTGGTGCCCACTACCATCTATACTGTAGCTTCATGATAGTGAGTTCATAAACCTATGGGTGGGGTTTTGATGAGATGGGGTGGAGAAATTGGTGTTAAGAAAATGGGGTGGAGTAATAGGGCATCGAGGAGATGTGGAATAATGGGGTGTTGAGAAGATGGGGTGGAGCTATTGGTGTTAAGGAGATGGGGTGGAGTAATGGGGGTGTTGAGAAGATGGGGTGGAGCTATTGGTGTTAAGGGGATGGGGTGGAGTAATGGGGGTGTTGAGGAGATGAGGTAGAGTAATGAGGCATTGGGGAGATGTGGTGGAGAAATGTGTTGATGAGATGGGATGGAGAAATTGGTGTTAAGAAAATGGGGTGGAGTAATAGGGCATCGAGGAGATGTGGAATAATGGGGTGTTGAGAAGATGGGGTGGAGCTATTGGTGTTAAGGAGATGGGGTGGAGTAATGGGGGTGTTGAGAAGATGGGGTGGAGCTATTGGTGTTAAGGGGATGGGGTGGAGTAATGGGGGTGTTGAGGAGATGAGGTAGAGTAATGAGGCATTGGGGAGATGTGGTGGAGAAATGTGTTGAGGAGATGGGGTGGAGTAACGGGATGTTGAGGAGAAGTGGTGTGTACACTGGTGAAGTCTGGTAGAAGGTCTTCTCTGGGGACAGTAGAGACTGTTAGTCCAGCAGAAGCAGGATAAACTATTCAATACCCTTGATTTCAGGGTATGAGCAGGTGTCCCAATACTTTTGTCCGTATACTGTAAGACAGGTTAATTGAAGGGGTAGGTGTTAATGGATCTCTGAGTGTCTTCTATGTAATAAAACACCTTTCTTTGTCTCTGAGTCACCGTTGTGCGGTGAACTCATAACCCGTCGGTGTTTGACTGGCGATGAATGTGCGGCTTTTAGTAGTTTTCGTGGTTTTGAGTCGTTTATAAAAGCTGCTCGGGCAGATGAGGAGAGGGAGGACGGGCCGGACGCCAGGCTCTTTTGTTTGGGCCTGAAAGTGTAGACTCAGGGTCTTGATGGTGAAATTAGATTAAGCTATGCATTGATTTAAGTGGCTTCAGAATTTAGTTTGGTGCTGTTTGGAAGTGTGTGTGTGTGTGTGTGTGTGTGTGTGTGTGTGTGTGTGTGTGTGTGTGTGTGTGTGTGTGTGTGTGTGTGTGTGTGTGTAGGAGTGTTTCTCTCAGATTAAGAAGGATGGACCAAATTTATATTCAACAAACAGCTGCATCTAAATAGAGGAGCGTGAGCACTGTGCGCTGTGAATCAGCATATTTCTGCAGCAGCAAGGAGGGTAAAATAATGTCAAGTAGTGTAGATATTTAACCTCATCCCCCCTCCAGGCCAAGTCTGTGGGATGTTTTTGAAGTTTGACGTACATTTATTCACCAAAAAAACAAGAATTTATATGACACACATACCAGATATGATCTTCAGGAGATCCTTGACTAATAATGTTCTGCTTATAAGAAATAAAATGCTTTATTTCTCTGAAATTCTTTTGGAAATCGATCATCTAGAGTGTTTCTGAGCTGACAATGTAATACATTTGATGAGTCATACTGACATAAAATAAAAAACAACCCAAATAACCCTTATTATGTTTATTTTTTATGTATGTATCAGTTGTATCCCTTTTCAGGACTTTAATTCTGAAATTTGAACACTGTGTGAGCATAGAATGAGAGGAAATAGCCCCCACCGTCTCATTTTCCTCTAAAGCCCAAGATCTGGGTCAGTGATGTCATCAGCCCCGCCCCCTCTCTCTGATCAGTCAGAGTCTGTATGCAGGTAGAGCATCAGCCCCGCCCCCTCTCTCTGATCAGTCAGAGTCTGTATGCAGGTTGAGCGTGCAGTATGTGCATTTGTCCACCAGGGGAGCTCTCATGTAGTTAGCGAAGAAGCTGTTCCTCAGTCTAGTGGTTCTACACTTAATGCCCCGAAACCTCACGCATGAGGATGAACTTTAGGTGACAAGAAGACGTAGGAGACAACACTGTGCGAGACGAATGGTATGTCATTGCTCCTGTACAACTAAACATGCCCACAGCGATTTGAGCTGATAACCAACAATCCTTTTCAGGTTCTGGATCCTATTTCTTTGGTGGAAATGTGCCGAACCTGACCGGAACCCGTTCCATGTCGGTGGAAAAGCACCCTTACTGGTTCACTGTCACCAGTCCCTCCCCTATAGACATATGTTACTGAATGCAGAGTTGGGTTCAGCCGGGCATGTCAGCACCTCTAACATACAGTATAATCATTGATATCTGTCTCTTATTGTCCTTAATGCACAATAAAGCAGACTGTAACTGGCCCCGCTAACACAGCCAGGGGCCCCTGGTTCACGGAGTCTCGAAGCATCACTGTGTTCGAGAGCATTGTGCAGTTCTCGCGGGTGTTGTGGAGAATCTGGGTGTTTGGGTACGTGTTGAGTAAAGACTTTAGTGTGAGCTTTTCTAAGTGGAACTAATTTGCCTCTTTTTGCAGCCACTGGGGACAAGTTCAGTAAGTGGAAAAGGCTTGTTTACGGGTATAAATCTTCACTTCTGCTCAATCCTATATAACACACAATTACCCACAATCCTGTGTTTAATGACTTATTTGATTGTGGTCATAATGACCTGCCGATACTTAACTAAACAACAGCCATGCAGAGACAATTTCAGAACGGCGGAGTGAATATTACAACTGCTCTACCTCTCTGTCTCTCGGTGTTGACATACTCTGATGAAACAGAGCCGATCTTTCTTCAGAGGAGGATTGATTAAATGTCACCAGCTTCTCTCTTCGGACACAATTCCAGCGTTTCTCCGCACAGCCGAGTGTATTGATAGCTCTTCACCTTTAGATGAGCTTTTGCTGATACATTTCTAATCCTCAGCGAAACGCTGATAACACAGCATCACTGCCTGTGCTGCCCACATCTCGGTCTCTCTCGGAACCCCGGGCGGTATGAGAGTCTGTCCCGCCGCCACGCTGTAATGATGAAGAGCCGGGAGAGTGTGGAGGACTGCTGTCTGGATGCTGGACAGGCTGTGGGTCACTGTAAGATTCTGTCCTCCTCCACAAGACCGGCGTGGTTGTGATGTTCCTGAACATTGTGGAAAGGGTGAATGAGTTGACTCAGAGTGGTGTGGTTCTACACGACCAGTTCCTCAGTTCCTCTAAGAGGACTGTCCTGTCTAACATCCCTCCATTCGTTAAGGATGAGCTGCTGGAGCAGGAGCTTTAGTGTTGGCTAGAGCATTAGTGTTGGCTAATGGTGGGCTCCCCTCAGCTGAACTGGAGGTTGCTGTACAGGTGGTCCCTACCTCTGATGAGCAGTGGGGGCCAGTTGTGCTGAGCCTGCTCCCACAGTGTCAGAAGTTCAGGTGGTGGGAGTTGAGGTGGTTATGGAAGATGAGACTGAAGAAGGAAGAAGGAAGCCACAAACAGGCTAGGAAGGGGGTCAAGGATGTGGTAGATGGGGACTCTGATAGTGAAGGTTGGTCAGGGTGCTCACAGGATGACGAACATTTCAGGTGCTACTGTTTGTGCACTGGATAAGATTCTGCTGTCTTCGAGGGTCATGACACTCCCTCCTCTGGTGGACCTTGATCACGAGGAGAGCCTGGCCTCTCTCTCTCTGAACCTCATCTTCAAATAAACGCTGTAGGAGTAGAAATGTCACTCTATCCATATTCATGCTGTGTAACTTCTCCACTGTAATGTTCTCCCTCTCGTTGTTGCTGTGTATTGCTCTGCTCTTTGGTTTTGAAACAGATGTGTAAATGTAGCAGCGTTTTGAGATGATCAGCATGTGACTCCCTCACACCCTGGGTGATGATGTCTCTCTGTAGCACCTATTCAGCACACAACAACTACAAGTGACAAATTACAATGCAGCTTGCTGTTCTCCCTGAATATAAAACAGGGAACAAATCAAAACATCTTCAGCTCGGTTCTGTTGTTGGGTTTCCTTCCATGAACTGCTTTCTTCAGGTCCTTCCACAACATTTGTGTTGGTTTAAGGTCAGGGCTTGGGCCGTTCTTTAAACATTCTTTAGTAGAACCATTTGAGTGCTAGGGGTCATTGTCTTGTTGGGGAACGCCTCGGGGTCCCTCCCCGGGAGCTGGCTGAGGTGTCGGGAGAGAGGGAGGTCTGGGCATTCCTGCTTAGACTGCTGCCCCCGCAACCTGGCCCCGAATAAGCGGAAGAGGACGGATGGACATTGTCTTTCTGCTGGACCCAAATTCTCTTGAGATTCAGCTCACAGAAAGATGTCCTGACAGTTTCCTTTAGTATTTGCTGGTATAATTAAGAATTTATTGTTCCATCAATGAGGCTCAAACAATGACACCACCATGTTTTAAAGATCAGATAAAAATCTTATTTTGCAATCCTTTCATTTAATCCAAAAAGATCTATTTTGGCCTCGTTCATCAAGCTGTCCTGGCCAGATGTAAGAAAACTGCCAAAACCATGATACTACCACCACCATGTTTCACAGACTTGTGAAATTCTCCGAACACCATCATTCTCCACATAACACCACCGTTCTCCACCAAACAACACCATTCTCCAAACACCATCACTGTCCACAAACACCACCAGCGGTGAAAAAAGGCTAAGCTACAATCTGTCAGGCCTTCAGCAAATAAATGGACGAATCATCCTGATTGCAGCATCAAAACAGAAGAATTCATTAAAGAGCAGACTGAGAAGATCAGTGGGAGTAACTCAGCAGAATCACTTGAGAAGAATATTAAATAAATATGTCGGTACATATTCCCTTAATGTGCTTAATATTTGAACAGCTGGATTGTGTTCCTAATAGAAATCTGTGGGGGTCCGTGAAATGCTCTTCCCCAGGAAGGGGCCTCTAGAAGTTTGAGAAACCTTGATGAAAATTCAGTGTGTGATTATTTCGGTGTAGAGCAACATAACTATTTTAAACGTGCCCTGATTTCTCCTCTCAGAATAAAACATGCACATCTGCCCACCAAGTCCAGAATTAAAAATGTGATAAAGTAAAGGCATCATTCCACCGTGTTAACCAATCCCTGCCCCCCGCGTCCACGTCCTCTCTGCTGACTGATCTCGGAGATCTCCGCGTCCAGCGTTTTATCTGTACACACCAACGGGTTTATCTTATCAGCAAACACACCTCTGTGTTTAAACAGGTGTGACGGCTGCAAATCCCTGCAGGTAAACACAGGGTGATGACTGGCAGCGTCGCAGACGAGCAGATGGGATCAGTCCGGTGGGACTAAAGACTGCCGGGTTAAATGAAACTGATATCCTGTTAATCCAGTGGATTCGCCGTGTGTTTTAAAACGTTACAAAGGTTCATTCAGATAATGGATGAGCTGAGCTGCAGAGAGGACAAATGGACCATCTGGAACCTTCTGCAGACCCAGAGTGCAGAACCTCACTCACAGAACTAAACCTACACGTTTCATAGATAATTCGAGGTGGGTTCAGAGTTTATATCACAGACTGAACAATTCATAGTCCATCCATCCATCCATCCATCTTCTTCCGCTTTATCCGGGGCCGGGTCGCGGGGGCAGCAGTCTAAGCAGGGAAGCCCAGACTTCCCTCTCCCCCGACACCTCAGCCAGCTCCCCAGGAGGGACCCCGAGGCGTTCCCAGGCCAGCCGAGAGACATAGTCCCTCCAGCGTGTCCTGGGTCTACCCCGCGGTCTCCTCCCGGTAGGACGTGCCTGGAACACCCCCCCAGGGAGACGCCCAGGGGGCATCCGAAACAGATGCCCGAGCCACCTCAACTGGTTCCTCTCGATGTAGAGGAGCAGTGGCTCTACTCCGAGCTCCTCCCGGGTAGCCGAGGATCTCACCCTATCTCTAAGGGAGCGCCCGGCCACCCTGCGGAGGAAACTCATTTCGGCCGCTTGTATCCGCGATCTTGTCCTTTCGGTCATTACCCACAGTTCATGGCCATAGGTGAGGGTGGGAACGTAGACTGACCAGTAAATGGAGAGCTTCGCCTTTCGGCTCAGCTCCTTCTTCACCACAACGGACCGGTACACCGACCGCATGACTGCGGCGGCAGCACCGATCCGTCTGTCAATCTCACGCTCCTTCTCACCCCCACTCGTGAACAAGACCCCGAGATACTTGAACTCCTCCACTTGAGGCAGGACAACTCCACCGATCTGGAGGGGGCACGCCACCCTTTTCCGGTCGAGAACCATGGCCTCAGATTTGGAGGTGCTGATTCGCATCCCAGCCGCTTCACACTCAGCTACGAACCGCTCCAATGCCTGCTGAAGGTCCTGGCCTGAAGAAGCCATCAGGACAACATCATCTGCAAAAAGCAGAGATGATATCCTGTGGTTCCCAAACTG
The DNA here is from genome assembly GCA_034509495.1 of Acestrorhynchus altus. Lineage (NCBI taxonomy): Eukaryota > Metazoa > Chordata > Actinopteri > Characiformes > Acestrorhynchidae > Acestrorhynchus > Acestrorhynchus altus. The sequence goes on along the minus strand of CM067501.1, from coordinate 51,750,356 downwards.
GACCCCCTCCGGCCCCTGGCTGCGCCTAGAAATTCTGTCCATAAAGGTTATGAACAGAACCGGTGACAAAGGGCAGCCCTGCCGGAGTCCAACATGCACTGGGAACAGGCCCGATTTACTGCCGGCAATGCGCACCAGGCTCCTGCTCCGGTCGTACAAGGACCTGACAGCCCTTAACAGAGGGCCCCGGACCCCATATTCCCGGAGCACCCCCCACAGAGTACCCCGAGGGACACGGTCGAATGCCTTCTCCAAATCCACAAAACACATGTGGACTGGTTGGGCAAACTCCCATGAACCCTCAAGCACCCTCCGGAGGGTATAGAGCTGGTCCAGTGTTCCGCGGCCAGGACGAAAACCGCATTGTTCCTCCTGAATCCGAGGTTCGACTAACGGCCGAATTCGTCTCTCCAGTACCCTGGCGTAGACTTTCCCGGGGAGGCTGAGAAGAGTGATCCCCCTATAATTGGAACACACTCTCCGGTCCCCCTTTTTAAACAGGGGAACCACCACCCCGGTTTGCCACTCCAGGGGCACTGTCCCCGACCGCCACGCGATGCTGCAGAGGCGCGTCAGCCAGGACAGCCCAACAGCATCTAGAGACTTGAGATACTCTGGGCGGATCTCATCCACCCCCGGAGCCCCACCACTGAGGAGCTTACAGACCACCTCAGTGACTTCCGCCCGGGTGATGGGCGAGTCCTCCTCAGAGTCCTCAGCCTCACCTTCTACATTAGAAGACGTGACGGTGGGGTTAAGGAGGTCCTCGAAGTATTCCTTCCACCGCCCAATGATATCCCCGGACGAGGTCAGCAGCTCCCCGCCCGCACTGTAAACAGTGTCGGCAGGGTACTGCTTCCCCCTCCTGAGGCGCCGGACGGTTTGCCAGAATCGCTTCGGGGCCGACCGATAGTCCTTCTCCAGGGCCTCCCCGAACTCCTCCCAGCTCCTGGTTTTTGCCTCCTTGACCGCCCTAGCAGCAGCACGCTTAGCCTCTCGGTACCTGTCGGCTGCGTCGGAAGACCCAGAGGCCAACATGGCCCGATAGGTCATCTTCTTCAGCTTGACAGCATCCCTTACTTCCGGTGTCCACCACCGGGTTCGGGGATTGCCGCCACGGCAGGCACCAGTGACCTTGCGCCCGCAGCTCCGGACGGCCGCGTCAACAATGGAGGTTGAGAACCTGGTCCACTCAGACTCAATGTCCCCCGCCTCCCCAGGTAGCTGTGAGAAGCTCTCCCGGAGGTGGGAGTTGAAAGTTTCCCTGACAGGGGGCTCAGCCAGACGTTCCCAGCAGACCCGCAGGATACGTTTCGGCCTGCCAGGTCTCTCCTGCCTGCCCCTCCGCCAGTGGATCCAACTCACCACCAGGTAGTGATCGGTTGACAACTCTGCCCCTCTCTTCACCCGAGTGTCCAAGACATAGGGCCGGAGCTCAGATGAGACAATAACAAAGTCTATCATTGATCTCCGGCCTAGGGTGTCCTGGTGCCATGTGCACTTATGGACGCCCCTATGCTCGAACATGGTGTTCGTTATGGACAATCTGTAACTGGTGCAGAAGTCCAACAACAGAACTCCGCTCGGGTTCTGATCGGGGAGGCCGTTCCTCCCAATCACCCCTCTCCAGGTATCACTGTCGTCGCCCACGTGGGCGTTGAAGTCCCCCAGCAGAACAACGGCGTCCCCAGTTGGGGCACTTTCCAGTACCCCCCCCAAGGACCCCAAGAAGGTCTGATACTCTGCACTGCCATTCGGCCCGTAGGCACAAACTACAGTCAGAGTCCTCACTCCTACCCGAAGGCGCAGAGAGGCGACCCTCTCGTTCACTGGGGTAAACTCCAACACGAGACGGCTGAGATGGGGAGCTATAAGCAAGCCCACACCAGCCCGGCGTCTCTCCCCCTGGGCAACTCCAGAGTAGTGGAGAGTCCAACCCTTCTCGAGGAGTTGGGTTCCAGAGCCCAAGCTGTGCGTGGAAGTGAGCCCGACTATCTCTAGCCGGTACCTCTCGACCTCCCGCACAAGCTCATTCTCCTTCCCCCCCAGCGAGGTGACGTTCCACGTCCCAACAGCTAGCCGCTGTGTCCAGGGATCGGGCCGCCGAGGACCCCGCCCTCGACCGCCACCCAATCCACAAAGCACCCGACCCCAATGGTTTCCTCTGTTCATAGTGGATACTGAATTATTTGTAGCAGATACTGAATAATTCATACTGAATACAGAATAATTCATAGCGGATATCAAATATTCATAGCAGATGCTGTATAATCGATAGTGGATACAGAATTAATTGTAACAATACTGAATAATTCATTGTAGATTCTGAATAATACATAATGGACACTGAATAATTCATAGCAGGTACTGAATAATTCATACTGAATACAGAATAATTCATAGCAGATATCGAATATTCATAGCAGATGCTGTATAATTCATAGTGGATACAGAATAATTTGTAACGATACTGAATAATTCATAGTAGATTCTGAATAATTCACAGTGGATACTGAATAATTCATAGTAGATACTGAATAATTCATAACAGACACTGACAAATTCATAGTGGATACTTAACAATTTAGAGTGGATACTAAATAACTCATAGTAGAGCATGAAAAATTCAATGAGATAACGGGACAATAGAGACTTAAAAATTCATAGTGGATACTGAATAATTCATAGTGGATACTGAATATTTCATAGTAGATACTGAATAATTCATAGTGGATATTGAATAATTCATAGTAGATACTGAATAATTCATAGTGGATACTGAATAACTCCTACAGTAGTAGCTACTGAAAGAATCAAAAGGGTTAACGGGTTGAGTTCATTGCCACTAATGATGCTGATTGGTGGTGTTGTCATCATCATCACAGTCAGATGTGTAATTAATGTCTCACCACTGAACACTGAAGCGGTTTGATAGAGCCTTTGATCCCATCTGAGAGAGTGAGAGTCAGAGAGCACAGAAGCACTTCTCAATTTTTCTCAATTTTTGATGTCAAAGGCATTTCCCAGAATGAGTAGCTGGAGGGGACAGCCACCAGCGCGCTCATTAAGTGTCAGCAGGACGTCTTATACTTGCGATTAGCACGGAGACCTCAAAGAGCAGAGAGGCTGGGAATGTTCATCTACGGCAGTAAATCACAGGAATCTCATTCACAAAAGGCTGTCCTGCAGGAGACGACTGTATTTACACTTTCTCACACCGTCCCTTAAACGACCAACGGCTGGCAGAGACTCAGAATGATAGGTTTGGAATAATCTGGGAACGCTGAACCGTTTTGTGTCTTCTTACATGACACTGCGCTGCTCTCGTTTGTTTTCGTGTTTGTTGCTCAGTTTGGAAACACCAATTAGTTCTACAAAAGGTTCTTTGACGTGTGCCACCGAAGAACCATTCTTGCTCCCATTAAGCACCATGTTTGCACTAGATCCATGTCTATATTTTTGTAGGCACCCTTCTAATTAATGACACAGAATGCACACAAGGCATATCTAGTCCCTGTAGAGAAGTTCTGCCAATTGAATAAGAAACATGAACCTGTAGGCACCGTGTCTAATGCCAGGTGGGCTAGAGGGGTATAAAGCCCCCCAGCCTTGAGCTGTGGAGCAGAACTGTGTTCTCTGGAATGATGGAGTACCAAGCAATTTTTAAGCTGGCCCATATCTTAAGAATTCCTTCTGCTCCCGCCAATTCCTGCCAAAAACCGGCATTTGTCTTGCTTCTGCTCCTGCACATAACTGAACTCTGGTCCTACACCAAATGCATTATAATGTGAAGAGACCTGAGAGTCCCAAAGAGTAACATAGGAATGCAGAACTCTAGGACCATCCAGTACGTTTAGATTGAGTTGGGATGAGTTGGGGAGATGATCACCCAACATCCTGGTCTCACTAACTCACACCCTTGTGGATGATTGCAATCAAATTCTCACAGCAATGCTCAAAACTCTGCACAATCTAGTAGAAGGTCTTCTCTGGACAGTAAAGACAGTTACTCCAACCAAAGCAGGGTCAACTCTATTTTAGACCCTTGAGTTCAGAAAAGACAGTGAATGAGCAGGTGTCCCAATACTTTTGTCCTCCACCTCCACCTCCTCCCATATTTCCTTCTATATCACCCCATGGGGGCAGGTCTCTATCATCACAAACCTTCTCAAGAGCCCCTCTGAACTCCAGCCCCAAAGCCTCTGTGTCTGTCTCCCCATTCCAGTCTTCAGGGACGTGGGACAAACGAACATCAGTCAAATTAGGTGTCAGGTGATCATTTCATCACTTCAACCTTGAATTTGCTTTCTGTGCACAAACATAATGATGTGATTCATCGACGGACAAACATGTCGTGTCACTTTGAATTTGTTGCATCGAATCGAAGCCATTAACAGCACATTCCCGGACTGCTTTCTGCCTCCAGTCCGGCCCTGTCCTCAGGTGACTGCATCAGCAAGAACAACCTGTCCACATCTAAACACAAAGGGACAATATAGAGGAACTGCAGCGAATACACCCCTCATTACGGAGACGAATGACCATCACAGAGGTCAGTGGTGCAAAACCAACAGACACTAGCCTGCAGAGATGATGAAACAGTTCTATCGTGATGGGAGTGATCTGTTCTGGGATGACAGTGCCCCCGTCCACAGGCTACAGCGGGTCACTGAACAGTGTGATGAGGATGAAAATGATGTAAATCATATTGTATGTGTTTCACAGTCACCGAAACTCAACCTGGTTCAGCACCTGTGGGAGAGTGTGATTGACCATCATCATCAAAACACCAGCTGTATGGATGTATTTGGGAAGAACCCTGTTCCAGCCACTTCCTTATGCTGTTCTGCTGTATATCATGTCCTCCGTACATACACAGGCAGAGCTGAATACAGTCACATCGACTGTCATCAACTGGTTGGTGATGTCACCTCACCAAATCATTCATTTCCTAAAGTTACAGGCTACACCATCCTAAAGTTACAGGCTACACCATACCGTTGATGAAAATGTCATTAAATGTGTAATTATGTCATTAAATACAGTGTTTATATTAAATACAGTGTTTATATTAAATACAGTGTTTATTTTAAATACCGTGTTTTTAAAATAAACAGTAAATGCATGTGTCAGTTTATGTTAAAAGCACAGTATTTAATGCAGAAATATCGACTGATGAATGTCTTAAATCAGTCTATTTATTCGTTGTGTCTAATAAGTATTTTATTAAAGACAAACAAAACTGCGGCATTTCTTTAACCCGTCTCCTGTCCTCTTTTCCCTGAACTGGACGTCTGATGGCTGAGACATTATCCATTTTTGTGTGAATATTTGGGCTTAACTCAAGCGTCCCACACGCTAACCTAGAAAAACAATAACAGTAGCTTTCAGTCTTACCGTCTGGTTGTTATAGTCCTATTGACAGAGGTGTGGATCTCGGGTTCTAAGGGTCAACGGGTAAAACAGGGCAGAAATATTGGGCTTTTTATGAACCCAGAAGACATTAGTGAATATGAGCTTGAGTGCAAAGCTTTCAGTCGTCTCAGTTCATCTGTGAAATGTGGCATCGTTTAATTAGAAGACGAACGACGACTGGCTGCGTCAGATCCTATAAGACGAATTGTCTGGTCAGTCCCAGAATCCCTGAAGTAAGCATGTTCGCTCAGCAGCGATGATGCTATAATTTCAAGCCACTTCACGAGTCTCATTGAGGTGGAAAATATTCCTCACACAGGAACTCGGGATGGGGCGGGGAATGGGGGTGGGGGTGTGGGTGGGGGCAGGGGTGGGCGTGTGTGTAATGACTGCAAATTCATGTTCTTGTGTGCAGACGTATACATATTCATGATGAAGTGGTGATGCCCTATGAGAACCCGTCTCATTACATCTTCATTATCGCATTCAGAGTTTTTCCAGCTTTACACCAGAAGCTCCAGCTTAATCATTATGTTTAAGTGACCTTATTAGCACCGCATCTCACGTACGTCTACACTGCAACATTTATACCCCTCTAGGCCAGAACTGCCGAAACGGAAGTCTGGTTTCAATCTGAAGAATGAGAAACATCTCCATCTCATTTGTTACATCATAGACGCACTTTATACTTTATTATAGGGTCATATGGGTCAGGACTCCATAACAATGCCACCATCATGTCAGTGTGTGTTGCTGGTACGAGTGGATCAGACACAGCAGTGCTGCTGGAGTGTTTAAACCCCTCAGTGTCACTGCTGGACCGAGAACAGTCCACCGACCAGAAACGTCCAGCCGACAACGTCCTGTGAGCAGCATCCTGTGAGCACTGATGAAGGACCAGAGGACGACCAACACAAACTGTGGAGAAACAGATGAGCTTCTGTCTCCGACTTTACATCTACAAGGTGGAGACACTCGGTAGGAGTGTCTGATAGAGTGGACAGTGAGTGGACACAGGGTTTAAACACTCCAGCAGCACTGCTGCGTCTGATCCACTCGTACCAGCAACACACACTAACACACCACCACCACGTCAGGGTGACTGCAGTGCTGAGAATGACCCACCACCCACATCATAGCTGCTCTGTGGTGGTCCTGTGGGGTCCTGACCATTGAAGATCAGGGTGAAAAATGGCATTAGGACACTATGTGGACAAAAGTATCGGGACACCTGCATTCATTGTTCGCTTTTGTTGGACTAAATGCATTCAGTTCACCATTCCAGAGAACACAGTTCCACGGCTTCACAGCTCAAGGCTGGTAGACGTCATATCCCTCCAGCCAACTACTACAATGGCAGCACTTCTGTACAGGACTGGAAAGCTGTGTGTGCATTTGCACATCCGTGTGAGCAATGGGTGCATCTAACTGCATTATCATCAGGAGGTGACAAGTGATGTAAGTTACACTACTTATTGAACCTTGAACCTTATCGCACGAACTCCGTCACACTGGTAACCCTGGTCGTGAACGACAGATCACACAGAATGACATCAAGCTTTCAGTCAGCAATTAAAACTGTGGCTGACAAACCAATTAGCATAAGGCAAATGAGATAATGCTAATTGGCAGCTCTGTTATAGCTGCTATTCACCGTTTGCCATGTGAGCACATTAAGACAAGCTACAGTATTTTCAGCTGCATCTCATTCCTGGCATGCCAAGCCTCTACGTTCTTTGTGCTTCATGCCTCATAAAGGGTTTGATAATTACCTGCTGAGTTAAATAAGGTGTTTCAGAGCAAGAGAGAAAAAAAAAATCACAAAATATGTGCAGTGCATGAGATTAAAAATCACAGCTCTGGGGCATTTCAAAATACCAACCACCACAATGCTTTGACCTACAGAGCTGGAGACCGACCATCTGTTATTTAAGAGCAGAATTAGCCAGTTGATGAATTGCAGTAAGTGCTCGGGCTATTTTGGGAGATTAATTCATTTGTGCAGTCCCACCTCTTAAGTATCTTATGTCTCTTAATTACTTTTAACCAACGAGACTAAAGAGAACGGCTTCTGTGAAAAAGGTGGAAACGCCTGGAAATGTGAGCTGCTCTTCCAATTTGTTCACTCGATTTGATCGAGGGGGATAGCGCTGTTGCCTCACAGCAAGAAGGACCTGGGTTCAATTCCTGGGTGGGGCGACCTGGGAAGTTTCTGTGTGGAGTTGGCATGTTCTGCCCGTGTTCGCGTGGGTTTCCTCCGGGTACTCCGGTTTCCCCCACAGTCCAAAGACATGCATGACAGGTGAACTGGTGACTGTAAAGTGGTCCTTAGTGTGAGCCCTACAATGGATTAGCGCCCTGTCTAGGGTTGTTTCCCGCCCTTGTGCTCAGAGTTGCCGGCTGGGCACCGGCTCACCCGTGACACTATTCAGGAATAAGCGGTTCAGAAAATGGATGGATGGATGGATGGATTTGATCGAGATGTTATACAACATTGAACTGCACCGATCTACAGACTGTTATGGGTTTGCACGAGTAGATGAGACAACCAGTGCTGCTGGAGTGTTTAAACACCAACCAGAAATGTCCAGCCGACAGCGTCCTGTGGGCAGCGTCCTGTGAGCACTGATGAAGGACTAGAGGACGACCAACACAAACTGTACAGAAACTGAAATCACATCCATGTTCAATACTGGACCACCACATGCATATTACACAGCTCAGTGCAGTGTTCTTTAGATTCCATGGGATATGGAAGCAGAAGACCCACCACAGTGTCTCTGTTGCCTTACCTGTTCTTCTGAGGTTGCAACATCTGGTGTGGTCCAATGAGTCCAATGGTGCCACCTGTTTTTGGATGATGGTAGGATGTGTGTGTGGTGCAGATCCCATGGATAAGCCCAGTTATCAACAAGGCACTTTGCAGACTGCAGGTGGTTCCACACTGGTCCCCAACTGTAATTACGGACTGCTAAAGTTCTATACATTCTCTGAGTCTTCAAACCTTGTCCTATAACAGTGTGTCTAAAGGTTTGACAACATGTGGTGTGATCTGATGAGTCTCAATACCAAATCCACATGCCTTGTCCAAACCCTTCGGCCAAAAGTGCTGACGTGTCTCCAATTTGTTTGGCCAAGTCTCAAACATTGAGTGGCAAATCAGGCCAGAGGCATGTCCCCAACTGTAATTAGGGACTGTCAGCAGAATGAAATTTCCAAGATATAGAAATTCTTTGACTCAAAACCTGTCAAACGTGGACTCAAAGGTCTGAAATCAAACAGAATCAGTGCCAACAAGGCAGTAAAAGGCTCTAAGTAGCAAAACCTTTTCAGCTTGCAGTTTCTACAAGGCACAATGTTCAAGAAGTGACTATTCAGGGACACTGTGTAGGTCAAGTTGACACTCGGAAGACTTGAAACAGCTATAGAGAGCCAAGAGACTGTTTCACTGCATAAACATAATCTAAATGGTAGAGCCATAAAAGGGAAACCATATCTGCAACCCTGTAACAAAACCCCTTATTGAGTTTTGGAAACAAGGTGTTGTGGACTACTTGAAATTGAACTCTGTCTGAATTCAGCAATTGTATTTAAGAGACATTTGATTAAAAAGGGCACCTTGCCAGCTGTGAAGCATGGGGGTGGATGTATCAGGTTGAATCTTCTTTCTTCCCAGGCAGCCTTAGCCCCAGCAAGTTCTATTGGCCTCCCATCCTGGAATGTGGTCTTGTTGTTACAGAAGGGCTTCAGTGATCCACAGGGCTTGTTTGCCAGGGGCTCTATGCTCCTGGTAGGGTCTTCCAAGGCTGGGCAGCACACAGACTGTGAGGAGTCACCGCCTGCAAGGTCCATTGGCATTATTGACCTCTTTACAATTTTGCCCAGACGTTTCACCCAGTTGACAGGCTTTAAAGGGGCACTTCATTGAAATGAAGGGTGGCAGGATGGTTGTTTCAACAAATTGCCTACCATCCTGCCACCATTTGTTTTGGATAGGTGTCAAACAAGAAACTTGGACCGCTACGGACTGGAACCATATCGTCTTTAGTGACAAATCTGGGTTCGGGGATCCATTGACGGTCAGGTTTGAGTATGGAGGCCTTGTGCTGAGCAATTCAGTCCTGTCTTTGCTGCGGAGCAACACGCTACCTCAACTGCTGGTGTGATGAACTGGGGAGCATTGCATACAACATTGCTAACAGTTCAGACACTGACAGCTCAGCGATATGTGCAGGACATCCTGGAGCTACATGTGACCTCTCATGGCAGGGTTTCCAATTGGAATTTTTCAGCAGGAAAATGCTTCCACAGGCAGCAAGGGTTTCCCATGATTCCCAGGATTGTCTCCACCAGATTACAACACAACCTTTGATTGAATATATAAATGTAAACAAGCACATACCCCTCTGTGCACTTCCGGTAACTTTCCAGTCACAAGGTTGGTTCCCTCACCACAAGGCCACAGCTGCCCTGAGCTGCCTTATTGCCAACTGAAGATTTATGGGAGCAACTGGACACCAGCTTTGGCAACCTGTAAGTGTGCAGGATCTCCAGGCCCAGCCAGGATGCGGTATGCCCCCATGGCCAATCGTATCTCATCTTGTATTCAGACTAAAGCTTCAACAGGGAACTCAAGCCTTCTTTCAATTGCATAGTTTTTCCCAGTAAATCCTTACTGGTGAGTTATTTTGTTTATTAGTACATGTGTAGTGTGGAAAAATCCAACTGCAACCCTCTATATGAAATCGAAACCCCTGCTTTTTCAAAAGTCAGATGGCTTACAAGCCTTGTTTTCTGATAGCACTGCAATACTAACCATGTTAACATTTACTTTTGTGAATTCATCAGCAATTAGCAAGCTGTGCATCCCCTGCATAACAGGTATGGATTTATCGTCAGCTCTGTTTATCGGTACTCAATCATCCGAATGCTTAGTGACGCGAAATATGACTTGCTCTGAGCACCCTCACCGTGAGCGGCTGAATTATTTACCACGGCTGCAATTTAGCACACTCATTTTCTCATCTTTTTCTCATTGATCCAAACAATGGGACCCTGTTTGATAGCACGGAGCAACCGAACACCTGCACATCATCCACTTATGCTGCCAGCACACGTTTGCATGCATTTACTAGTGCTGTGAAAGGAACGGGTTCAGCAGGTAAAGAATTAACATTTGCAGCACGTTTCCATCGTGTACATCAAGCCATAGTCGGTAAGCAGGGATAAAGTATGAGGGGTTTAGTTGAATACGGAAACGTATGGATTGAATAAATCCAAGGGTTTATTTTGAGGATTCCCTGGATCCCAGGATTCCCTCTTAAAGTGTACATCCCCACTGAGGATGTTCGAAAATGCACATTAAGGAATCGAGAATGAGCAAGAGGAGGTGGGGTTTAGTGAGAGGGGAGCAGGGTAGAAAGCAGCCAGTCAGAGGCTTCTCTGCTTCCTCTGTTGCTATGGTGACCAATAACCTTTTAACTTCAGTGGTGGTCCAAGACTACATCATAAAGGGCAAAGTCTGCCATCAAGCCCTCAGAAATTCCTACATACGAGGACAGGTTGGACCAATAAGCGAGAGAGAACGTTGCCACAATGTTTGTTGTGACACCTTTTGGTGCACCTAGACCTTCCTTGTGTGGAAACCCTCGTTAAGTGAAATCGTAAAATCGTTAAGTGACTCAGATCAATGTAAAAATACTATAGGTGTTTGGTGTTTCCAAGCCTGAACCTAATCCTAATCTTCTCTTCGACTCAAAACCTGAAAACAGTACATTTGCTGTGGCCTGGAGGTAAAAGAACAGCCAGTTTAACAGGCTGCAACTGACGTGTCCTTGAGCTCCACCCAGTCCACAAGCAGGGAATGAGCAGGCGTCCAAATACTTTTGCCCTTACAGTGTATCTGCTGAAGATGAGAGGTTGAACAAACGAAGAAACATCTGAGCTTTTCCAGAATGTGAAAAGTTGAATGTGGGTCAGTGTTGGGTAACAGAAAGGCTTATTAACGATTTATGAGCTGCTTACACTCATCAGCCATAACATTATGACCACCTCCTTGTTTCTACACTCACTGTCCACTCTATCAGCTCCTCTGATCACACAGGAGCTCTTTGTGGTTCTATAATTCCAGACTGTAGTTCATCTGTTTCTCTGCAGACTTTATTCTCCTCCTTTCACCCTGATCTTCAATGATCGGGACCCCACAGGACCACCACAGAGCAGATATTATGTGGGTAGTGGGTCATTCTCAGCACTGCAGTCACACTGACATGGTGGTGTGTTAGTGTGTTGCGCTGGTACGAGTGGATCAGACACAGCAATCACTGTCACTGCTGCACCGAGAACAGTCCACCGACCAGAAATGTCCAGCCGACAGCGTCCTGTGAGCACTGATGAAGGATGGACACAAACTGTGCAGAAACTGACTTTACATCTACAAGGTGGAGACACTCGGTAGGAGTGTCTGATAGAGTGGACAGTGAGTGGACACAGTGTTTAAACACTCCAGCAGCACTGCTGTGTCTGATTCACCAGTGCAACACACATCATGTCAGTGTCAGTGGTCAACCATAACTGAGGTGTAACCTATTTAACATTAATAAACAACATATTAAACTATGATAAACATTAGTAGGTGTCAGCTTTAATCATTTGCAGCTCATCTATGGAGATAATCCCGATTTCAAATAGGGACAGAGGTAGTATTAGGTTATGGCCTAAATATTGGATGTTAAGTATTATTATTGTGCCTGTTCTTTTAGGCCGGGTGTCCCATAAGGGTGAAGCCTAGAGAAGCACAGCAGCCTCTGCTGGACACAGAGGCTTTCAAAGGCCTATTTTTATCAGCGAGCAGTCAGTACTGAGACCAGGCTCTTCCCTTTGCCAAGTCAAGCAACAAATGTTCGGCTTTGATACGTTTTCAATTTTCCACTTTCAATCCTCCATTTATGGCATGCATAAAACATAAGCCCGCCCAGTTGCTTTTCCAAAGACGTCGGCTATGAATTAGCACACCCGCCGTGAGTTTTCACAGGCACCAAATGCACTGTAATGAATATGTGCTGTTCTCGGCTCCAGGAGGGCTCGGCATGGATGGCCGGTCTCAAGGTTTAGCCTTTTTCATCAATCCATCCTCTCTGCTTCTCTTCAGCTCATTTCCCGGCTTCGCCTGCTAAAGGTTTAAGCCTTTCCTTGCTGTTCTGGGTTGTGTGTTAAATCTCAGTGAGATGGCAAGAATTCATTTACACAGGATTTGACTTAGAGGACAACTCCTGGTTTAATGGCTCATCTGCATCCCATTTTGACTGCCTACAGCTGTAAATAAGATTATATATAGTCGTGTGGAAAAGTTAGGACATGTCCTAATGGCTGTATTTCCTCCTTTGGCTTAAATAATGACAATTGAATGTTTTCCTAGAACCTTCTACTGTCTCTGACATCGGCAGGAAGAAAAGTTTTCCCAGTCCTCCGTGCGGAATTCTTTCAGCTGTGTGATTCCCCTTTGTCCCCCTTTGGCTGCAGGGACAGCCTTGACTCTTCTGGGAAGTCTTTACTCTAGATATTGGAACATTTGCTGTGAGAACATTAGCTCCAGGGTCTGTGAGGTGTGCTCTCCCCTGACTGTGGGTTTGCTCCAGGTACTCCAGGTACCTGAGAACACAGTTTCACTGCTCCACAGCTCAATACTGGGGGGCTTTATACCCCTCTAGTCCACCTGCCACTAGACATGGTGACCATCGGTTGATGTCTTTTCTCTATCAGAGAGTCCTGTTCTATTAGTACTTCTCTAGAGGGCCTAGACAAGCTGTGTGCATTTGCAGATATGTGTCAGCAATGGGTGCAACTTATTCATTAGAAGGGGTGTCCACAAACATCTGGACATATGCAGTGTATTCTGATGCATATGCTTCTAGTCCGGAAGGAGAGTTCCTGACATTGAGAGACATTAACTTATATGAATGGTGGGCTTTGTTAGATCCTCATCAGTATAAACTGCACAAATGGGGGGTCTCAGAGGGTCCGGATTGAGAAGATATGGGATTTTTTAGTGTCAGGTTGAAACTGGGTTTGTGGGAACATGGACACACACACACACACACACACACACACACACACACACACTCTTTTCCTAGACACTATAGACATTAGAAGCAGACTGAGACGAGGGCAGGAAATGAGGAAGAAGAGGAGGTGTGCCTGGACTGCAATGCTGCAGGTTTGATGGTGATGAGGAGCAGCTGAAGACACTCATCAATCTGCCAGTGTCTCAAAACTCAGCAGACCGGTAACCTCATAACAGAGCCCGGCTCTGAAACCCAGAGCCTTTCCCCAGAGAATAATCACAAATATGGGTTTAACACAGCTGTGCTATCAGTATCTGTAGCTGTTTAGTTCTCAGAACATCTGTATAGGTGGTCTGACTGGGGGGCTTTGCTGAGAAGCGAGGGGGAGCTTTTAAACTGAACTGGTCCCTCCGTCAGTAAGTATATGAATAAAACATGTGCGCACTGATTGGTTTACCTACCTTTAAGTGAATATAGCCTTTAAATATATTCATTTATTTCATGTTGGACATTCCCTGCTGAGATCTGCTGCCCTCAGGGCAGTCAGTGATCTGTATGGGCTACCTGCAGCAGGGGGCTCTACTGGGAAGTGAGGGGGAGGTTTTAAACAGTAGATGGTGAACTGAAAGGGTCTCGTGGTTGGTAGATATGTGAATAAAAACATGTTTATGACCTCTCGTGTGTACTGGGGTCAGTTTGGATACACACTGGCAGTGTATTTACTGAAGACAAGAGATACAGGTCAGCAGATTCCAGGAGAGTATGCAAGAAAGGAAGGGACATTCATATTTGATGGGACATAGTTAGGTAGATAGATAAACAAGGGTAGATATAATTACACAGATATACATTCATCAAAAATAGTTGCTTCCAGAAGGAATCAACCAGTTGCAATGCATTACTGTAATGGTGTCGTACCAGACTGTCATCTTCAGTGACAATACACACTAATGTCTTGGTGGAGACGACCAACAAATCTGTATGTGATGAGGTTCTGTAACCAGTGGTTCTCCCTTTTCTGAACACACACTCCGCTGCTCTGTTCCAACAGGACGACACTCGTCCACACACTGCTGCCGTCTCAAGATCTCGTCTTGAAGACACAGATACTACGCCGTGGTCGGTCTCATCTCCAGACCTGTCCCTGATTGAAAATGTGAGGGACGCTATTGGACGCTCTATCAACACTCCACCCCTACCACACCATCTGCAGAACTGAGTGAGAACATTCAAGCTGCATGAGATGGATCATCACAGGACACCATTAGGAACCTCTACACCTCCATGCAGAGACGTCTGGCGTGTTGCGTTAAACCCGACGCCGTCCTTAGAGACACCACTTCTGTATGAGTAGATCAATAAATATTGATCAGATCAGACTACAGTTATCATCAGTTACTGATCCTGATCACCTTCATCTTCCTTCCCAACAGAACTACAATCCCACACTTATTTCTGGATGCAACTATTTGTTCAATTGTTTTTGCCAAGCAGCAGTTTGGGAGTTAGGGGCTTTACTCAAGGGCAACAGGCACAACCCAACCTAACCTACCTCCTGGCCACAGCTGTTTTTGCATAGCACCAAATAGGGTTCCACTACGGTTAAGGATCCTTTTCAGTACTATATAAAACCCATTCTGCTCAGAGCACACTTTCATTTTTCTGCACGATTGGAAAACCAAGCCTTTCAGTTGCCATTTCCCAGATACGTTTTCTTATGACAATGATATATAATTTACCCGCAACATCAAAACACAATATTAGGTGACTGAAAGTGACATGAAAAAAGATCCAACTATAATTTTAGTTTTGAGAAAAATTAGGATTGAAAACTTGATGAAAATCATGTGTAATGTGGCCGTCGGTATTAAGGGCAGAGAGGCAGAGCTGGAGGATCGTTGATGTGCTGCTGTTAGAAGGTAAAAAAAGACACGTCCCTGAGTAGATTTTTATGAGATCAAAATGATTGACCAATCCAGCTCCAAGTAAAGACCGGTTTGAAAATGAACAGTGTTGCACCTTGTCACTCAAATCAGTTCACCACGAGGAGTCATCGCACCGTTACAGGGTGTCGTTGTGTGAGTGTGATTAGTGTATTCTGTGAATAAAATGTATAACAACCCCCCACCATACAGCATGAACAAATCAGTGTAATGCACAGCAAGAGTTACTGTTAACCACAATTAAATCTTAACAGTAGGTTGTGGTTGCTAGGCAACATGGCGAGAGGACAACTATTCATTTTTAACAATCTGGCAGATGGAAGCAGAATTCAGCTGATTAGGACAGTAAAGTGTCCATAAATAGTATATGTTATGTGTAAATTTACATCATCATAGACAGACAAACAACTGGATGCTGCATTTCTTGTTCAGGGGGTTCCGTTGATTAAAGCCACCACTAACAGCAGCAACAATGTTGAACTGCAATTAAAAAAAAACAAAAAAACATAAAATAAACACATAAATAAGCTCTCTGAGGGCTTCAGAAAGAAGGTTGTAGATGCAGATTTAAAAAGAGCAATTAGAAATCAGCCGTTCCAC
Organism: Acestrorhynchus altus; assembly: GCA_034509495.1. NCBI lineage: Eukaryota > Metazoa > Chordata > Actinopteri > Characiformes > Acestrorhynchidae > Acestrorhynchus > Acestrorhynchus altus. The sequence continues at coordinate 51,734,335 of CM067501.1, read as the reverse complement.
TGTCTGGAACGTCATTTCCAAGTGGAGAACATTTAAAACAACTGCCCGCATGGTCAGATCAGACCGTCCTAGCAAGTTCAGCCCAAGAGCAGAACCACAAGATGAGTAAAGAAGATCCAACAATCCTGAAATGTTCATCATTGGACCTACAGGTAGCTCTCACCACAGCTGATGTCAAAGTGCAGCTTCTACCATCAGAAAGAGACCAAATGAGTTTGATCTTCATGGAGGAGTTTAAGGAGGAAACAATTACTGTCCAACAAAAAAAAACATCAGGGAAAGAATAAAGTTCTCCAGAGAACATCTAGACAAAGAGCAGGACTTCTGGAACAATGTGCTTTGGACAGATGAATCCTCCTGTTGGAGACGAGGTGGTCATCATTGAACATCCTGACCTCACTAATTCAATCAAATTCTCACAGCAAACCGCTGAAAATCTCAAAATGTAGTATAGTTAATACCATTGGTTATGGATGAAACAAGGAATGGTGTCCCAATACTTTTATCCATGCAAACTAAAGCTCCAACGTGTTGCGCTCTGCCAAACAAGCTGATCCGTGCAGGGTTAATGAATCAGGTGCACATTAGGACAGATTCTACTGAGGCTTCCTTCACGTGTACAATCAAACATGCTATCAAAGCTCCTTGCGCTGTAAAGCTCACTCTATGTAAATAATCCTCTTGCAGAAGCTGGCTGTCATGCGAAATCACTTTGAAGTCCTGAGTGCACAGAAAAATGGGGAAATTACGCATTGTTGAGCAAGCGCTCCATATCATCCGAGGAGCTTTGATGTTCTTCAACAAATACCATTTTTTAATCAGGAAACCATAATTGTATAATTCCCAGTTTTCCTAAATGTCATTGGTATGAATGGAGATATCAAGGGCTCTCTGGGTGCATTGTATGTTACACAAAAAAACTCCTATAGAAACGTAACCTCGTATGTTTTCTCATTATTTAACATTCAAATTCAATCAGGAACGGATTTTCTATAAAGTATGGAAAGCATCGTAGCCCTCAGGGGTCCCGTGATACCATGATACCCAAATCCTGCACACAGAGCCACGATAATTACATTATCTGTACAATAAACAGACCTGATTTCGATCATTTTGATGATGATATGACCCGTCTGTTCTCTCGTCTCCTCTCTGCCTCAGATGAGCTTGAGTCTGTGATTAGACAGTGATGTAGGAAACTGGTGCAGTGGGTTCCTCCATACACACGGAGCAGAGGAACCCCTGTGTTGGGTTGAATATACTGTAGTTGCTGCAGTCTTTCATCCATCCGTCCATTTTCTGAACCACTTATTCCTGAATAGGGTCACGGGTGAGCCGGTGCCCAGCCGGCAACTCTGAGCGCAAGGGAAACAACCCTAGACAGGGCGCTAATCCATCGTAGGGCTCACACACACACACACACACACACACTAAGGGCCACTTTAGAGTCACCTACCATGCATGTCTTTGGACTGTGGGGGAAACCAGAGTACCCGGAGGAAACCCACGCAAACACGGGGAGAACATGCAAACTCCACACAGAAACTTCCCAGATCGCCCCACCCGGGAATCGAACACAGGTCCTTCTTGCTGTGAGGCAACAGCGCTAAGGCAGGAACCTGCGCATTTGCACTAAAACAGGTGACAGTCGTTCATGTTAAAAGAAATACAACGGTGTTTACAGCCCTGAGGTCACCTGTTTTAGAGCAAAAGCGCAGGTTCCTGCCTACCGGGTTTGGTGTAGGAACATTTGGTGAGGAGAGCGCATTTACGTGAACGATGGGTTCTTCTAAGCAGCTGCCTAGCACTCTGAAAAGGAGGTCGATCTTACCACACAGTCACACTCTCAGTCACACTCAGGGGTAATTTAGCATGGTCACGGAGTGACACAGGGTGAACACACCACCATCACAGACATGGACCCGAATGGGAATTGAACCCACAACCCCAGACACTACCTGCAGCACCACCGCGCGGAACATTTGGAAAATGTAAAAGATGTCTTTAGGACATCATTTCGTCTTCAGCATGCCTAACTATCTACAGGTATGACATTTAGCTCTCATCCAAAGGTTACTCGTATTACAGAGGAGGGACAGAGTAGTGTTGGGAGTCTTGCCCACAGACTCTTAATGGTATAGCACAGGATAGTTGCCCAGACTGGGAATCGAACCACCCAGTGGTGGCTCACTGGTGTTCTGTTGTGCCACACCATGTTATCATGGCATTGATGGTCTTAAAACGACAATATTACAGTTTATTGCAATTATTTGAAGGACAATTTATCATTATCCCTAAAAAGACCTACTTACACTGTCCAACTTTTTTTGTCAATGTTATTGATTTAACATGACATGACTCCAAACCACAGATGTAAACATTACTGGTAGTATTGGTGACAGTGGCAGCTTGGAGAACATCAAAAGACAGTCAAATCATTTATTGGGTGGAATCAACTGTTCCAACCCAGGAAGACACTTTGATGAAGATGAAATTGCTCAATTTAGCCACAGCATTAGAGCTGTTTATGATCAATAAGCCACTGCAGAGATCTTTTCTTGATTTTCTGAAACATTACAGTGAAAAATGGAGATTTCAAAAGAGGGAGTGTCTCCAACCCTGTTATCGCTCATATTATCTTGTATTAATAAAGCCTTACACAAACGTTTGGTCCTGTTCCAAAGACACATTTTGATTTTCTCCGTGAAAATAAGTGAATCCCAGAAATCTTGTCCATGTGGAGGCTGAACCTGCCTAATTGGGTACCAGAAGGTTTTGACCGTGGGTTATTCAAATCCAGGTTTGACTAAAACTACAAATCAGTATCAAACTGAAATCAATATGTATTGAGAAGCATCGTCAGAAGGTGCACGCTGAGCAGACGAAGACAAAGGGAAGTGGACGTACTTGCGGGGTTTTTGAGGATTATCACAAAAAGACAAACTGAGGATACAAAAACAAACAGAATGCACACATGCTGACAAACGAACCAACAAAGGATAACACTCACACTTTAACAAACAAAAGGACACACAAGGACTCACTGACATGGAGGACCTTAAATTCTAGGACAACATGACAAACACCTGGGACTGGATAACGAACAGGCTGGGTTACAAATGAGACACAGATGGGAATGGGTGGAGCAAGGGCGGAGACAGGACCAAAACAAAAGAGCACATGGGGGAAATGACAACAAAACAATGATGGGAAGACAGAGGACTTACACAGGACAGAGACATGACATGCTTGAAACATATCACTTTAAAAGTAATGAACATAAAATATATGACGATTAAAATATTCACATTTTAACTGTCAAATCAAAAAGCATAAAACACAGCATTTGAGCAGAAGAAGCTCATAGCAGCTGTGAAACATGGTGATGGAAGTGTGATGGTTTGGAGCTGCTCTGCTGCAGCAGGGTGTGGGGATCTCTCCATCATAGAAACCACTATGAGATCTTTATTGTATCAGAGGGGGTTTGAGGAGAACGGAAGAGCGTCTGTACAAAGACTGACGCTGAAACATCACAGAGCTGAAAGAATTCCGCCTGGAGGAGTGGGAACATCTGTCTTCCAGTAAGATGTAAGAGACGGTAGACGGTTCTAGAATCATCTAACTGACATTGTTTCAGACAAAGGAGGTGATCCCAGCTATTAGGACAGGGTTCCTAACTTTTCCCTCACAAGAAAATGACATTGATATGAATTAAATTTTTATGTTTAAGATATTTCTTCAGTGTCTTCAGTTCTTAGCAAAGTTCAAATGAAGATCAAATGTCCACATGTTTAAATTGTAACAGCATTATAATACATTATACTTCATTAACGTCAACAACAGACATGTGAAAGACTTTTAATTCAAAAGGAAACCTGGAGACAAAGCCAACAGAAGCATCCAAGGTGGAGAATTCCTAGGTTTCTTCTACATCTCCAGAGGGGACTCGTCTCGTCCGCACCCCGCAGAACTCTCTCACGACAGATTTGTTCAGCTCTTTCAGGTCTATATGGTCTAAGTGAGCGTTTCCACTCTGCTCACGTTCTTGTTTATCAGTGCGAATATTCTCGTCTGTTTTCCCGTCTGAGAGCTGGAAGTGCTTCTCCAGCTGCATGTGTGACTGGCATGTAAGGCTTTCAAGCACCATTGTGTGCACAACCTTCAGTTTTCCTCACTTTCGCTCTTTCAAAGATGGCATGATATGTGTCATCTACATTTGTCAAGCTCTTCACGTACGAGTAATCTTCACATTTCAATTCGTGAACACCTTTAAACAACTCTAGAGCACTGGAAGCTTTCAAGCCTGGAGACTGGTGGCTTATTATCTTCCTCTCTGATGAATGGCATGTCTAGCCGTTCCAAATCTTCATGTACAGCACAAAGCGTGCTGAGTAGCTTATTGTTGAAGAAATCCAACTTTTCCACCCTGGCTATTTCAGCGTCCAAAAATATGTCTGATTACCACTTTAATCCTGATACAATATTTCCCAATCTAACCAAAATTCACTCGTTTCCATCTGAATTCAATCCCAGTTTAAATACCAAAGGAGCGTCCAGTGCATGTTTACTGCTCTGTCCACGTGAACATGATCAACCTGCATACAGACTCTGACTGATCAGAGAGAGGGGGCGGGGCTGATGATCAACCTGCATACAGACTCTGACTGATCAGAGAGAGGGGGCGGAGACCTCATGATATTGTCACCAGTTCCTTCCTTGGAGCACATTAGGTACTATAGGTACTGACCACTGCATGCTGGGAACACCCCACAAGACCTGTCTCCTTTCACCCTGATCTGCAATGGTCAGGACCCCACAGGACCACCACAGAGCAGATATTATGTGGGTGGTGGGTCATTCTCAGCACTGCAGTCACACTGACATGGTGGTGGTGTGTTAGTGTGTGTTGCTGGTACGAGTGGATCAGACACAGAAGTGCTGCTGGAGTGTTTAAATACCTCAGTGTCACTGCTGGACTGAGAACCGTCCACCGACCAGAAATGTCCAGCCGCCAGTGTCCTGTGGGCAGAGTCCTGTAGGCAGCGTCCTGTGAGCACTGATGAAGGACTAGAGGACGACCAACACAAACTTTGCAGAAACAGATGAGCTTCTGTCTCTGACTTTACATCTACAAGGTGGAGACACTCGGTAGGAGTGTCTAATAAGTGGACAGTGAGTGGACAGTGAGTGTCCAATCCACTCGTACCAGGCCAACACACACTAACACACCACCACCATGTCAGAGTAATTATAGAACTTCTCCTGTATGGTAGGAGGTGATAAAATGGACAATGAGGAGGCTGCAGGTTAAATTAAAATATCCAGAATGGAGACTGGACACCACAAACCCAAACTGCTGATGTCTTCCAGAATCCAAAGCAAACCAAAGCCTGTGGCCTTAAACACGGCAGCGCCTTCATCCAAATCCTCACTTTCACTGGGCTCAACCGTTCCTGCATAGATTTGATTATGAATGTTTCATGTTTTAAACATGAATGCGATTATTGCTTTTTCTCGTGTGTCCATACTATAGACACGTGTGTCTGTAGACGTTTCCAGCAGCAGAGCTTGACCACTGGTGCTGGGCAGTATAAATTTTTTATTAAATCATATGGAATTCATGCTTTTTTTATTGCATGGGGACTCTCAATAAATCATGCATTTCTGTATTTTCTGACCCGAATTTCTGCTTGCATTAAGCCTGTGACTTTAAGGCCTTCGACATAAATTCATTGCACACGTTTCCTTTTCCAGATGGCGTCCCAGATGGCCATTTCGACTCTGGAATTTAAAAGTGATGGCAGACCTCTAGCACCGACGTTTGCCTGGTTCATAATCTCTCATTAGGCCGGTATTGCATGTCATCACAATTCACTCTGAAATTGTGTTCTGCAGTTAAACCCAATGTCCCAATATTAAAGGCTTCAAATCAATGGTGTTATCAATCATCCGGGAGAGCGGACGTACTGTAACGGATGAGAACAATCAATGAAGGAAAGCGGTCGAGAAATATATCATCATATCACGTTACCCGTAACCCCACGACCACCTTTGTCTTTAACACGTTCAAACATACGGACATTTGCTCCCTGAAAGATGGAGGTGATACAACTCTACACATACAGCTGGAGAAATGTCTCTTCGTTTGTAAAACACAATTAACAGGAATGTAATTTTCATAGTGGTTTCTACGATGGAGAGATCTCCACACCCTGCTCCAGCAAAGCAGCCCCAAACCATCACACTCCCACCACCATGTTCACAGCTGCTATGAGGTTCTTCTGCTCAAATGCTGTGTTTGGTTTGAGCCAAACATGTCTTCTGTTACTGTGTCCAAATAATTAATTTTTGGATTCATCACATTGTTCCAGAAGTCCTGCACTTTGTCTAGATGTTCTGTGGAGAACTTGAATCTTGATGTTTTTTGACAGGAAGGGTTTCCTGCTTAAACACCACCTATGAAGATCAGACTTGTTTGGTCTCTTTCTGATGGTAGAAGCTTCACTTTGACATCAGGTGTGGTGAGAGATACCTGTAGGTCCGTGATGAACATTTTAGGATTGTTGGATCTTCTTTACTCATCTTGTGGTTCTGCTCTTGGACTGAACTTGCTAGGACGGTCTGATCTGGTCATGTGGCCAAGTGTTTTAAATGTTCTCCACTTGTAAATGATGTTCCGGACAGTGGAACGGCTGGTTTCTAATGGTTCTGAGATCTTTTAAAATCCCTTCTCAGTCTCATCTGCATCTACAGCCTTCTTTCTGAAGACCTGCGAGCTCTTGGGATCTGACCATGATGATCCCACTCACTTCAACAATCAGGAGAAAACCAGACTAATGTCTGAGGTTTAAATAAGACAGGTTCACCTGATTCTAATGTAATTAAGTAATAATAATAAATGTGGGCGTGTCCTACCTTTTTCCTAGCAAGAAAATATGACAGGACAACTGCAGACGTCTTGTGGACATCTTGTTTAGATGTTTATTGAGGGGGGACGCAAGTGGCCTGGTGGTTAGGAAACTAGTTTTGGGACTGCAAGGTTGATGGTATGAACTCCTGAACTGGCAGGAAAAGACTGAAGTGCCCTTGAGCTGCCCACTGCTCCGGGCACGTGTGCTCACTGCCCCTAGTGTGTGAACTCACTAGTGAGGAAGGGTGAAACGCAGAGGACAAATTCCCCTGTGTGCCAAACACAGTGTGTGTTTGAACACCTTTACCTTCATACAGAACCTGCTGTATTGTTTATCCGGTCTTTAATTAACACATCGATCCGTTACTGAGACGTACTTCATGACATCTGCGCTGAAAGTGAAGAAGTGCTCAATTAAACGTGCAAGAGACACGAAAAAGCACAACCGGTGTGACTTCTGCTCCCGCTTCCGTTAAACACTCTGCTTTTAATTATAATCCACTCTCAACAAGCTGCATCAGCTAATCAGAGTGCGGTGGGTCCTGTGCTGACACCATGACATGTAAGACGGAGTCTGTCCGTCACCGTGCTTTCATAACGAGAGCAGCCAAGGCTTCAGATTGTGAGTTTTGTGGCAGGACAGGATAATGAGTAGGCTGCAGCAAGAAGGTTGTGGAGTAGATGTGGGGTGGGGGGGCAATAAACATGATAAATATGGCTACAAAACAAGCCTGGATGAACTTCGCCTCCGAAGGATGGTGCCAAACTGACAAGGAAAGAGTTGCCTGGCCAATTAGTGAACAAGGAGTGTGGGCAACCAACCATGTTTAGACAAGATGTGTCCAAAATCATTTACCTGAAACATATTCACACATATCTGCTCATAAACACACACAGGCCGGAGCTAATGATTGAAAGTTATGGGAAGAGAGGGCATGAATGTTAAGAGGAAATAACTACAAATTGTCAAGCTGGCTCCAGCAGCTTCTGCTTCTCCACACAATAGGGTCTGGAAATAGTGTAGGAAAACGTCGGAACGCTGAAGTGGAGCATCACAATATGGTATCGATGATCAATAACACAGTGGGTATTTTTAAAGAGTAGACTGATGAATAGACTTCATATTACTTCGGTCTCCACTGTCCAGGGAAGACTGTTAAGATGTTGAGAAGTCAAGATGTTGTATGATCACTAAACTAACTCACCCCCATAGAAACACTGGATGGAGTAGATGGGTAGATGGTGCTCTCTCCCCACATCACACTCAATGTGATGCTGGTTGGCACAGGTGTCTGTGTGCCATTGTATCAGAGCTGGGCACCTGGCGCTTTCCTCCGAGCGCACTGGCCGTCCAAGGTGGATGCAAATGACAGCCGTGTGAAAAGAGGTGGTGGTTGACGTCATATGTATTGTTGCAAGCATGTGCCTCTTTTGTCTTGGTGGAGACAATCATCGATTCTGTGTGCGGAGGCATTGTGGACCACATGTCCACACTTTGACAGTCCAATGTTTCGTTAATGAGTGATTGTACGTGGCTCTGTTCCAACAGGACGACGCTTGTCCACACACTGCTGCCGTCTCAAGATCTCGCCTTGAAGACACAGATACTACGCCGTGGTCGGTCTCATCTCCAGACCTGTCCCTGATTGAAAATGTGTGGGACGCTATTGGATGCTCTATCAACACTCCACCCCTACCACACCATCTGCAGAACTGTGTGAGAACATTCAAGCTGCATGGGATGGATCATCACAGGACACCATTAGGAACCTCTACACCTCCATGCAGAGACGTCTGGCATGTTACGTTAAACCTGATGTCGTACTGAGAGACACCACTTCTGTATGAGTAGATCAATAAACATTGATCAGATCAGACTACAGTTATCAGTTATTGATCCTGATCATGTTTATCTTCCTTCACAACAGAACTGTAATCCCACACTTCTTTCTGTTTTTTAGATGATGAGAGTACGTAAGTTCTTGCCCCTACACACAACCCCTGTCCCTTAAAGTGCTTGCAAAAAATATCCAGGCCTCAATCAACTTTCCTTCCCAAACTTAAGTCCAAAGTCCATTTGCATCCTCGCCGTAATAATGGGCAGCATGGATTCACCATCACTAATTTGCTTTCCTTTCTATCCCTCATTTAGTGAGACAGATATCCGATTTGTACCATATGCCGTGACATTTCAGGCGCTATTTGCCAAGCTAGAGTGAACACGGCCCTATCTGGACTCAAATGAGACAAATCATTCCCTGCTATGTACCAGCGACTGCCTACGTTTCTCAGCCCGCCCAATCAATGGCCACCCCATTATATCTGCCCTGTCTGTTCAATCATCGTTAGCAGCCCATTACAGCCACTGACCACCGCAGTCTAGCCATCGACTGCCCCGTCCCTGTGATTAAGGAAGGGGTGTCTTGTGAGAGGCATCAGTCGTGTTAGGTTTCGCCTGTTTCAGAGGGAACAGCTTTGCCCTGGTGTGTTGTAATGAACGTATACTGCATTAGCAGCGCTTGGCTGAGCTGTCACCTTCAGAGGACCATCATCAGTCTGTTTCCTGCAGGCAGAAGAGCAGCATCCAGGTGTAATAAGAGTTGTGGCTTTTTAGAGAAGGGGTTGGATCTGTGTCCTACCCTCTGGTCAGGTCTTCCCATTGGGTCAAGAATTATGGAGGAGGAATGTTGAGGTCTGACATAGCCATTACATTAAAAGCACCTACTTAATGTTTTGTGGGTCCTCAGAGTGTTGAGGCATGGACTCCACACTGAAGGTGTTCTGTGGTATCTGGCACAAATGTTTCAGCAGATTCTTTAATGTCTGTAAGTGTTGAAGAGCATCAGTGAGACTCGGGCATCACCAGTTGTTGTTCTTGGGAGTACCTTTGGTAGGAACTGACCACTGCACACTGGGAACATGACCTGGTCAGGCCGTCCTAGAAGTCTCCTATATCTTTCAATTGGGTACGGTGACTTTAGGGTCCAGATAAGGGGTCAACCCTGCTACCTTCCCACCTTTCAGAGCATCTTGTTCAATTGTTTACCAGTGTGCACAACAAAACTAAGGAACGGATAAGGAATGGTATCAAAACATCCTTCAAGGGCATCTTCTCCCAGCAATCCAGGTGCAATATGGAGATGAACACCATGATGAATCACCCCCAAGCTCCACAGATCTCAGTCTCAATCTCCTTTGCCATATAAACATCTAACAAAAACTGAGGCAGCAGAATTTGTAAAAACAAAAAAAACAAAAAACAAAATTTGGGCCCATTTTCAAAACGTTTGGCCACAGCTGCCCAACTGAACCATCTCATAAGAAGGTGCAGAACTAAGCAAAAGGCATGAATTCAAAGACCTACGAAACACCATGATCCAAAAATAATGACTAGAGAGACGCTGAAATGTAACACAGCAATGGTGCTAAACTGAAAATAATGATTCACAATTTAAATGTGGCAAGTGGTTGCACTGCATTATCACATGTTGCATCAACACAACAATAGCGAAGTGATACGCTGTACAATAGACCTTTCAAAAACAGGGCAAATTGAATAAACCGGTGGTAAAAAGCAGAGAGATGAAGTCAGCTCCCTAAAAGGGGCTTGTTTGGGCAAAGCGCAGAACACAAGCATAGAAAAGCACTGACCAGTCGAACAGGACAAACCTGGGGTCATCATGTCCTATACCAAGCAAATGTAGATCTGTGTTCTCTGGAAGGATGGATCTCCAGCCAGTACTTCTGATGGGGATGGTTGGAGTAGAAGAACCAGTTATCCAACATCAGTACCTCCACTCACAGATGCTCTTGTGAGGCAGAATGCAATCAAATCTTCACAGCACTGTCCCAATATCAATTGAAACACCTCATTCAGAGAGCTGAGGCTCTTATTACAGCAACTAAAGAACATGATTCTTTTGAATATCTTTGAGCAGGTGTCCACATACTTTTGGCAGTGTGCCCCCTCTAAGTAATGCAGTTGGTCTAGTCCCTTTCAAGAAGTACTGCCAATTGAATAGGACTCCTGGCATCATGCCTAATGCCAAGAGTGGGCTACAAAGGTATGAAGCCCCCCAAGACTTGAAGTGTGGAGCAGGGGAATTCCATGGAATGCACTGGGGAGTTAGGGAAGCTCATCCAGCTCCTGGATTTGATAGCTACTGTGAACATACTGTAAATGACCTGAGACAGCTTTATAAATAGGAATTGCTGGTATAGATTAGCCTCGGGGGTCTTGGTAGATCGGGCCGCACTGATGACCTCAAGAATGGATCCAAAACCGAATGTCCAAAAGGACATGAAACGGGATATTAAAACAGCTTCACTACAGCGCTGTTGTCTGTTGCTTTCTGCCCCCTGGCAGCATGGGCATCTGCGTGATGACATCGCACGCATGTCCAAACGGTGTCCTTTCTGAACTCTTTGAGAAATAAGTGTGAAACTGTAAACAGTGGTGGTCTGAGCTACCGGGCAGAAGACTGTGTGAAGGAGAGGCCGAAAGGTTAATACGATTTTCCTGCATATAGAGGTAATTACTGCTGCTCCAACAACATGCTCAGATGTTGCTTATGTCACACTAGATGCTTCCAGAGCACCTCTGTTTTAGTATCTGCATCTGCTGAAGGCCTCTGCTTTAGTATCTGCATCTGCCGAAGGCCTCTGCTTTAGTATCTGCATCTACTTGGATGGAACTCATAAAAGGGACGCATGTGCTGAAGTGCCCCCGATGCCTGAGAAGCTTGTTAAAGACGTTCACACAACTGTCCGATTCTGACCCATTTTAACAGCCCCACTCACACACTGTAATTAGCCACTGCCGACCGAAACTGGAATTTAATGAGGAATAATGAATCCGTGGCTATGGCGGCAGAATGTAGCAGGACAGAATTCACATCGCAGTGCTGCTTCTTTTTGGAAACGTTCTCCATTCGTCTATTTTCGGCCTTGTTCTCTGCGTGCTGCACGGGAACCCCCGCCAGTCAGAGTCATTAGCTGATGCATGTAGTTCAGAGCGATTCCAGAAGCAGCACAAAGCTTGTTGGGTCTGTTTTTGATCCACTTTGGTATTGATTTTTTCATAGATTTGCTGTTAACATCGGTGAGGGGTGGGGTTTTGGGGGGATGGGGGGGTCGGCCAAAGTCAGGTCCTACCATCTCACCACTTAACAATGTAACTGCTGAAACCACCCACTTGACTCCATGAACACCTCTGACCAACATGTGGACATTTAATCTTCATTTTAACACCATTAACCTCAGCTTGGTTTGCTCTTGATTGTTGAGGTGAGTGGGATCACCATGAGCTCTCTGAGGCCTTCAGAAAGGAGGTTGTAGATGCAGATGAGTCTGAGAAGGGATTTAAAAAGATCTCAGAACAATTAGGAATCAGCTGTTCCACTGTCCGGAACATCATTTACAAGTGGAGAACATTTAAAACAACTGCCCACAGGGTTGGATCATATCCTAGCAAGTTCAGACCAAGAGCAGAATCACAAGCTGAGTAAAGAAGATCCAACAATCCTAAAATGTTCATCATGGTAGCAGGAAGTTCTCACCACAGCTGATGTCAAAGTGCAGGTTCTACCATCAGAAAGAGACCGAACCAGATTTATTTTCATGGGAGGTGTTTAAGGAGGAAACTGTTACTGTCATAATACACCAGGACAAGATTAAAGTTCTCTAGAGAACGTCTAGACAAGGAGCAGGACTTCTGGAAGAATGAATTTGAATTATTTGGGCACAGTGACAGAAGACACGTCGAGGACAAGAACCTCATTTAACAACTCTGAGCACAAGTTCATTAATGCAGAGATCAGAGTGGCAGAGACGAGTGCACGAAAGGGTTAATGACATGTTTTCCATCAGATGTTCCCTGTATTCCAGATGAGATCTGAAGTAATCTTCTCTCCCAGTTCAGGGAGTTTTAGATCAGCAGTGAATAATTAATACATTTAAATGCATTAAAAAGCGAATGAGTCAAAAGCGTCTGGCGGCTCCTTCGTTCAGCAGGCAGATGAATTCTAAAGCTCCACGTTTTGCGCAACGAAATTAACTAAAGTATTAAGAGCAACAGAAACAGAAATGTGACCAAAGGGAGAAGATCCAGAGCACGCGGGGTGATATAGCCTCGGGCAGGCCGCTCACATCGCAGCATTACAGCGCCAGTGGAAAGCCCACTTCAAGTTTGTTAGAACCCACATCTGCTGATGTTTTGGGGAGGCGTGATTTGTCATCAAAGCATTAATTACTGCGCCAGGCGAACCAGGAGAGACAAGTGGTTTTTGAAGGCCCAGCCTTGCTATTAGAGCACTCAAACCCACGTGTGAGGGTGAAGAAGAGGCTGCCGCTGCCCACGTTCAGTCCTGCTCTTCCCTGTCAACACTTCTGCTGCTACACCTGCCAAACAAATACATATGGTCAGAATTTTCCATTGAATTTGCCTAACTGTGGTGATCTACGGTCATGTAAAAATTCGGACATATGGGTGACATAAGGTTAAGTCTCGTAGTAAGTCTAGTTATGATTTGCGCATCATGTCTGTAGTTTACTCTGATCCTGAGCTATGAATTCTAGGAAATGGCCTATAACAGCCTCCTGGGAGTCAGAACATTAGTGTGGTGTCGTTTAAATATGTTTATTAACTGGACTTCTTGGAATTAGTTGACAATTTTTTGATATTTCGAATTAATAATTATAAAAAATAAGACACTAAAACACTTTTTTAAAAGGGATACAATAGAAACAGCATAGCAAACCCCTAACAACCCCACAGCCAAGTACATAGAAGCCACCTGTGATACCATAGCAACATCATGGCAACCCCTAATAGCACCATAGCAACCACCTAGTAACCGTATCCATCTAGAAACCTCTAGCAAGTGCATAGCAACCACCTGTGATACCATTGCAACATCATAGCAACCCCCTAACAACATCACAGCAACCACATAGAAACACACAGGAACCTCTTAGTAACAGTATGCATCTAGCAACCACTTGCAGGTCCGTAACAACCACCTGTGATACCATAGCAACATCATGGCAACCCCCTAACAATGCCATAAGAAGTTAATGAAGGTGCTCTGGTTTGGCCAAGGCATAGTGTGTATATATATACAGGAACAGGGGGTTAATGGGGACGGAGGTTGACCAGGTCTTCCAGTAAAAGACCATCATTCTATAAATAGATCTCTGTGCTATAGAGGAGCTAGAGAGGGGATGAAATGGGTGTGCTGTGGAGTAACGGTGCATATTAGATCTTCTGCACTGCTGCAGCTGTGGAGGCCAAGTTAAGAGCTCCTGCACAGTAAGAGTCAATAGGGCCTCAATGGGAACAGCGGTACTGACACCTTGGGGAACAACATGAGAATTACAAATAATTACACCCCTTTTCTCATTCCTCAGGGTTCAGCCATGTAGGCCTTTTCCACCAAAAGAACTCTGGTTCTTGAACTGGTTCTGTGAACCATCTTGAACCATCCCGCATTTACACTACCTTTAGTGGAACCGAGGATACATCACAGAACATGCCATCAACAGAGGGGCTGCACAGGTCAGTAAATGGAAATGAGAAGATGGTAGTGTGTCTAGGCTACCTGCGAACACTTATTCTATTACAGACGTTTGTTTTTCTCCGTAAAGATGTGGTCAGTGGTAATTGCCCCTGTAAAACTAGACACGCCCACAGCAGTTTAAGGTGAAAACCCTAATCTTTGTTTCCGCTGCGAACAAATGATTTCAGGTTCCAGAACTTATTTTTGTTGGTGGAAATGTGACATGGTTCAAAGTTAGGTTCACAAACCAGATGCATGCATGGGTTAAATGCAGAGGACAAATTGCAGTGTAGCAACATCATAGCAACCATCCAACTCCACCTTAACAACCACTAAGCAGCTCCATAGCAAACATAAAGTAACACTTTAGCTCTTATCTGACAACCACTTTGCAATCCAATAGCAAGTACCTGGGATACCATAGAAAGCAAGGCCATAGTAACAACCTTGCAACTCCATAGCAACCACCTAGCAACACTATTGGATAAAGTATAATACACTGTAATACTGAAATATCAGCCAATTACCAGAACACCTATAACAACCACCTGGGATACCATAGCAACCATCTAACAACTACCTAGCAACCCCATAGCAACGTTTTGATGTACCATAGCAAATGTTCCTAGTCAATCTGAACAATAATAATATATATTTATAATAATATAATAATATAAACTGTGATTATTAAATATGAATATTGCAGTCACAGCCCTACGTCCTTAAGAGTAACAGCCAGCGTGAAAAGTAGCTGTCGGCTGGTGTTCTTCAATCTGCCGCAGAAAGCAGAACATCTGCACTGTCTGCTCAAAAGGTAATTTCCTTCCTCTCTTCGTCTCGTCATCCCTCCTCAAGCTGTTACTGTTTCACTGCAGCAGATATCGATTCTCCTGGAAAAAGCACATTTAAATAATGTAATTTGGAGGCGGCTCGCTGTGATAAATCATAATTTGGCCATAAAGCTTGATATGAAATATTATTTATTAAGTATTTTGAAAAAGAAATACAGCAGTGGAGCAGCTGTAGTTTCTTACTCATATCAGCCAAATAATTCATCGTTTAGAGGAGACGAGCGATGAGAATCCGTTATGTGATTAAGTCCGAGTTCGCTGTAGGAACAGCACAACACACGTACTTGTCAGGAAACTGTACTTAATTCATCTCGGAGATTCATTTTACATGCAGTGATTCCTTGGAGGCCTGAATTAGGCCTTTTCCACCAAAACAACTCTGGTTCTTGAACTGATTCCGTTCGGGCTTATAAAGACCTTGGTGTTTTACACATTTACACTGGTTTTAGTGGAACCGAGGATTCGTCAAACGATACGTCATCAACAGAGGGCGCTGCACAGCGTCAGTAAGCGGAAGTGAGAAGATGGTAGTGTGTGTAGGCTACCTGCGAGCGTTTGTGCTGTTAGATGTTTGTTTATCTCCAAAAAGCAAACATGGACCAACTTTGTTTGATTGCTTGTTTGTTTGTTGATGCTAAATAATGCTACATAATACTACAAACCACTTCTACAGTCTAAAAATGCTGTTTGAGACGTTTAAAATCATGGTTATTAAGACAGTTCGTCCTGGTTGTGTTGGAATAACTGCCTCTACTGTCCAGGGAAGACTTTCTACTAGATTCTGGAGCAATGCTGGGGGGCTTTATACCCCTATAACCCATGGCTGCGATTAGGCATGGTGTCAGTAGGTTCATGTTTGTTTATGTGCTTCAGATAGTCCTATTCTTTTGGCAGGTGTGTCGTGTATATTAGCTAAATCTCCAGTTTAAAACTAACAAATACAGCAAATACAAATAAAAAAAAAAGACTTCTGCATGTTCAGGTGGTTGCTATGGTGTTTCAGGTGGATGCGACTGTTTTTGAAGTAGTTGCTATGGAGCATCAGGTGGTTGCTATGGAGTTTCAGGTGGATGCTATTGTTTTTGAAGTAGTTGCTATGGAGCATCAGGTGGTTGCTATGGTGTTTCAAGTGGATGCTATAGCTTTTAATTCTGGCCATCTATCCATCGAGCCATTAAATCATGCACCAACCCGTCCGTCCATCCATCCATCTGTCCCTCTGTTCCATATGCACATATGGATGATGTCACTACAGAGGCTACCAACTACAGCTGCCATCTACTATCAACTATTAACACTGTAACATCACAAGATACAACTGTTAATAACCCTTATTTAGCACTAGATCTGTTTCATCCCCGTATGTCCCCTTTAAACCCTGTCCACCCTGCAGCTCTTCACATTCAGAATTGCTTTTCTTGTCATAATTACCATCAGTTTAATAGACTCTTAAACTGAACCCTGTGGGACTCTGTGAAATAGGCTTAACCTTTACCAAACAACACGTTGTAGATCCTGTACTGATATTATCATATTTATACCTAATAAACACAGGGTTTAACAGGTTCTAACAGACAGCCTGAATGGATCACTGACCAGGTTGAACAGCTTAACTCTTAAACCTGAGATCCACACTTTGTGAGCAGTTACACGCCATTTTCATAACCAGGTTCATATCTCAGGATCCAACCATGATCTCATCATTGTATGATGAATTATAGAGAGAGGGGGCGGGGCTGATGCTCAACCCGCACACAGACTCTGACTGATCAGAGAGAGGGGGCGGGGCTGATGCTCAACCCGCACACAGACTCTGACTGATCAGAGAGAGGGGGCGGGGCTGATGCTCAACCACTGTGACTGATCAGAGAGAGGGGGCGGGGCTGATGCTCAACCTGCCCACAAACTCTGACTGATCAGAGAGAGAGGGGCGGGGCTGATCCTCAACCTGCACGCCACAGACTGTGACTGATCAGAGAGAGCGCGGGCAGTGCTCAGCCTGCATACAGACTCTGACTGATCAGAGAGGGGCGGGGCTGATGCTCAACCTGCACACAGACTCTAGCTGATCAGAGAGAGCGAGGCTGATGCTCAACCTGCACACAGACTCTGACTGATCAGAGAGGGGCGGGGCTGATCCTCAGCATACGCACAGACTGTGACTGATCAGAGAGAGGGGGCGGGGCAATGCTCAACCTGCATACAGACTCTGACTGATCAGAGAGAGGGGGCGTGGCTGATGCTCAACCTGCATACAGACTCTGACCTTTGATCAGAAGGGCAGGGCTGATAGTCAACCTGCACACAGACTCTGACTGAAGTCAGAGAGAAGCCCCAGGCTGATGCTCAACCTGCATACAGACTCCTGACTGATCCAGAGAGAGGGGCGGGAGCTGATCCTCAACCTGCATACAGACTGTGACTGATCAGAGAGGGAAGCGGGGCTGATGATCAACCTGCATACAGACTCTGACTGATCAGAGAGAGAGGAAGTGAAGCTGATGATCAACCTGCATACAGACTCTGACTGATCAGAGAGGGGAGGCGAACTGATCCTCAGCCTGCATACAGACTCTGACTGATCAGAGAGAACGGGGCTGATGATCAGCACGCCTGAACTCTGACTGATCAGAGAGAGGGGCGGGCTGATGCTCAGCATAGGCTCTGACTAGTCAGAGAGGGGCGGGGGCTGATCCTCAGCCTGCATGCAGACTCTGACTGATCCAGAGAGAGCAGACTGATAATCAACCTGCACGATCTGACTGATCAGAGAGAGGGGGCGGGGCTGATGACATCACTTACAGATATTGAGTGAAAGGAAAATGAGTAAATTTTTGATGAAAACATGGTCAAATTTGAGTAGATTGGAATCTCCTGAAAATCAAAGTATGATCAACTGCAAAAAACACCCAACAAAATTTGAGTTTTAAAGGTTAAACCACATTATTATTATTACACAGATAAAAACATCTTAATACCAGTGCGTTGAAGTAATGCAGGCAGCTATAAAATGGCCAAAAAAGCCCTTGTTCCCATTTCAGAGAGATCACTCTGCTCTAACAATCTTATGAAGACTAAACTGGTAGGAGTAGTCACAGCAGCTTTAAATAGCCAAATGAAATTACATATGCTAATTTAATCTCATGCTTAAACATACCTGCAGTGGAGTCTTCACCCTGGCGTGTAGTCGGGTGAAGTGTGAGCACTGTCTTACTGCTCGTTTATCATGCCACACTCTCAGATGTGTAATGTAGGCTGGATCCCATTTTCAAGTGCCTGCAGAACTTTATAAGAAGCAAAGAACAAAAATGAATCACTGTCCATTCGAAGAATGAACCATGAATACTTACTATTTAACTTTGTTTAAGTAATTTTACTAATTGCTTAAAAGCTGTATCAGCTTAATTAAAATTTGGAGACGTTTTAACTTGACAAAAACCTGAGATCCATGTGGTTTCATGCTGTTTTCTAGGCTTCATATCTTGGGATCAGAGTAACGTACAGACATGAAACACAAATCATAAGAAAGTTGCAGTGCATGTTTACTGCTCTGTCCACATGAACTTAATCAACCTGCATACAGACTCTGACTGATCAGAGAGAGGGGGCGGGGCTGATGCTCAACCTGCATACAGACTCTGACTGATCAGAGGGAGGGGCGGGGCTGATGATCAACCTGCATACAGACTCTGACTGATCAGAGAGAGAGAGAGCGGGCTGATGCTCAACCTGCATGAACTCTGACTGATCAGAGAGAGAGGCGGGGCTGATGCTCAACCTGCATTCGAACTCTGACTGATCAGAGAGGGCGGGGCTGAATCGTGAAGACAATCTGAAGAGCTATAACATCACTTTTAATGTTGATTCTCATTGTTCCTCTGTGCTTGTTGTGGTGTAACATAGTGTATGAAATAATTATTGTGAAAATCATGGTAGGACATTCCCGGGATGCATTTTATTATCATGGGTCTGTATGTTTGTTTGTATTGTTTATTATTGTGAAGTAAAATCATAACCACGTTTAAATGTATTCAAATATGCATTTCATCCAGAACAGGGTTTATTTTTCATATCATATATAAGTACTTCAATTCAGCTGGAAACAGATTCATCGATGCAAACTCATCATATAAAGATATGCAGGTACTATGACACCACAACATCATTGTTACACACACCAGATTGAAGTTTCAGTTAATTAGAAACACCTTCACAGGAGACAAGGAGATAACACTAATCACAATGGAGCTGTAGCCTGGAAGGAACACTGTTTGACGTGGTGCTATAGGGTGAAAATTTGTTTCTCACACCCGCCAGAAGTTGCTCAGGTAATTGAGAGTGAACATGAATTTCTCACCAGAGGCAGCAGCTATTTAGAACTTAAAGGGTGAGGAGTTCCTCACTGTAGGTACTGTAGGGTGAGAACTTCAAGGAGGTGAAGGTAGGAACATAATGCCCCACCAAATGACAAGTGACCAACTAAACTCTTGATAGCGTGAGGTATATTTTGTTTGAATTTGATATTTAACTGGTCTACAGCATGATGAACTTGAGAAGGCAGTCAAAACCAGTAGGATAACCCGACCATCCTGATCAACAAAATGTCCCACCATTATCACCATCTGACGTCACAAAAAGACCACAAAAACTGGTGTTGTGACCAAGCATGGCTATAATAAAATACGACAAACACCATGCTGGTCAAGAGCTGGTTAACCAGCTTATCTTATTTTAGACGAGGGCTGGACAACACTGAGTCAAACTCAGAGTCAGAGCCAATCAGAATCTTTATTTTAGACTGGGGCTGGACAACACTGAGTCAAACTCAGAGTCAGAGCCAATCAGAATCTCTATTTTAGACGGGGGCCGGACAACACAGAGTCAAACTCAGAGTCAGAGCCAATCAGAATCTCTATTTTAGACGGGGGCCGGACAACACAGAGTCAAACTCAGAGTCAGAGCCAATCAGAATCTTTATTTTAGACGGAGGCCGGACAACACTGAGTCAAACTCAGAGTCAGAGCCAATCAGAATCTCTATTTTAGGCAGGGCCGGACAACACAGAAGAGTCAAACTCAAGTCAGAGCCAATCAGAATCTCTATTTATTTTTAGGCAGGGCCGGACAACACAGAGTCAAACTCAGAGTCAGGCAATCAGAATCTCTAGTATTTTAGGCAGGGCCGGACAACACAGAGTCAAGCACCAAGTCAGGCCAATCAGAATCTCCTGCTTTTTAGGCTGGGGCCGGACAACACAGAGAGTCAACTCAGAGTCAGGCCAATCAGAATCTCTCTATTTAGGCAGGGCCGGACACACAGAGTCAAACTCCAGAGTCAGAACCAATCAGAATCTCTATTAAATCTGGGGGCGTTACAACAGACTCAAACTCAGAGTCAGAGCCAATCAGAATCTCTATTTTAGACGGGGGCTGGACAACACAGAGTCAAACAGAGTCAGAGCCAATCAGAATCTCTATTTTAGACGGGGGCCGGACAACACAGAGTCAAACAGAGTCAGAACCAATCAGAATCTTAATTTCCAGGACTTCTCCCAGAGAACCTTTAATTTGTTTATTAATTTGGTACATTTTTACTTCAGAAAACAAATTTCACATGTTCTGCAGCGTCTGATTTCAGCTCAGACAGGCTGAATGTAGAGCTGAGAGTCAGTGTCAGCTGTCTGATATCAGCCACAGAACGTCAGTCAGCCAGTGTCAGCGCGAGCGAGTGTATAGTTATAGGTTACGCTGTATAAATAAAGCTGCAGGTAGAATATTTCAACAGGCTAAAAGCACTATATCAGAAAATGCTCCCAGCAGTACATAGACAGGGTACAAATGAACTTCATTGGGTGAAATAACTAAACAAATACAAATTTAATTTTAGATGTATCTAGAACCGTCTACCGTCTCTGACATGGAGCTGGAAGACAGAGCGTTCACTCCTCCATGCGAATTCTTTCAGCTCTGTGATATTTTCAGCGTCCAGTCTTTGTACAGGCTGGCTCTTCGTTCTAATCCTCAAACCCCTCTGATACAATAAAGATCTCATAGTGGTTTCTATGATGGAGAGAATCTCCACACCCTGCTGCAGCAGAGCAGCTCCAAACCATCACACTTCCACCACCATGTTCATAGCTGCTATGAGCTTCTTCTGCTCAAATGTGTTTGGTTTGTGTCAAACATGTCTTCTGATACTGTGTCCAAATAATTCAGCTTTGGATTCATCTGTCCAAAGCACATTGTTCCAGAAGTTCTGCTCTTTGTCTAGATGTTCTCTGGAGAACTTTAGTTTCATCCTGATGTTTGTTTGGCAGTAAGAGTTTCCTCCTTAAACACCCATGAAATTCAGACTTCTTTAGTCTCTTTCTGATGCTAGAAGCTGCACTTTGACATCAGCAGTGGCGAGAGCTTCCTGTATGTCCATGATGACATTTTAGGATTCTTCTTCTTCTTCTTCATACATCTTGTGGTTCTGCTCTGGACAGTTGTTTTAAATGTTTATGAAATTATTTCTGGACAGTGGAACGGCTGATTTCTAATGAGAAAAATCCCTTCCAGACTCATCTGCATCTACAACCTTCTTCCTGAAGATCTCACAGAGCCCTTTAGATCTGGCTGTGGTGATCCCACTCACTTCATCAATCATGAGCTAGAGCAGAGTACAGCCAGTTAGATTCACGTAAGACTGGTGTTTGCTGTTTCAGTCGCTATGTAAATTTGAAGGCTGGCTGGAGCTCCATGATGAGCTGAGAAGCTGATCGGGTGTTGGTGCTGTGCTTGTCAAGATCTACTGGTTCCATGAGAGTTTGTGTTTGAGGCAGATTAGTTGTTATTTTAATGTTTTCTCATTCATTATTTTAGTGAAATTGAAACTGAAAATTGAAACTGAAATCCTGACCATGTGATTTTCCTATTTCATCTGGTCTCGACTTGTCTTTAATCAGTCTTCGTCTTTAATCAGATTCAGCTCTACTGGACATGTCCACAACACAACACACGGCTTGCCTGTTACAACAACTACTGCAAGCAAAACCCTCTATTTATGTATTTCACTTCTTCTATGTGTGCCTTTTGTTTATGCTCTATGGTGTCGACCAGAGGAGGATGGGTTCTCTCCTGAGCCTTGGTTTCCTCTCAAGGTTTCTTAGTCATAAAGCCTGAGGAGTTTTCCTTGCCACTGTTTTGCCCACTAGCTGCTCGTTTGAGGCTCGGACCCGGATTTCTTTAAAACCGCTTTGTGACCTAAACTCCATGTTGTAAAAAGCGATTTATAAATAACCTTTGATTGATTGATTGACAAGTAGTTGCATTTAAGTACATAGTGGAATTCCACAGTAGTAATATGTGTGGAATATCACCTGGAATTCCACAATAATATTTATATGACTTCCCCATTGGAATTCCAGAACCTGTAATATTGTGTGTAATAATTGCATATCAGAATTCCTTAAATTTGTTCATTTGCGGAGTTACGCCTTTCAATTTCAGCATTGGATACATTTGTGTAATTCCGTAGTGAAAACCAATATTTGTTGGAATGTTTCACAAAGGTCTTAGAATTTCCATGACATGGAACTCACCCATTATTCTGGTATTACGTTGCTCTTTACAGTAGAAAGGCCGTGTAAAATCATCCTGTCGTTATAAAGAAAGAAAGAAAAAATAAGAAAAGACAGAAAAGAAAGAAAGAAAGAAAGAAAGAACGAAAGAAAGAAAGAATGAAATAACAAAGAAGCGAAAGAAGAAAAACGAAAGGAAGAAAGAAAAAGAAAGAAAGAAAAGAAAGAAACGAAAGAAGCGAGCGAAAGAAGAAACTGAAGAAAGAAAAGAAAGAAAATGACGAGCGAAAGAGCGAGAAAGAAAGAAAGAGCGAAAGAAAGAAGAAAGAAGCGAAAGAAAGAAAAGAACAAAAGAGAGCGAAGAAAAGAAAGAAGAAACGAAATAACAAAGATAAAAAGAAAGAGAAAGAACAAAGGAAGAAAGAAGAAAGAAAAATAAAAAGAAAAGAAAGAAAGAAAGAAAGAAATAACAAAAGAGCGAAAGAAAAGAAAGAAATAACAAAGAAGCAGAAAGAAAGAACAAAAGAAAGAAAGAAAGAAAAGAAAGAAAGAGCGAAAGAAGAAGAAGAAAGAAGAAAAAGAGCAGAAAGAAGAAAGAAGAAAGAAAAGAAAAGATGAGCGAGCAGAGAAAGAAAGAAAAAGAACAAAGAGCGAAAGAAAGAAAGAAAGAAAGAGCGAAATAACAAAAAGATGAAAGAAAGAAGAACAAAAAGGAAGAAGAAAGAGAAAGAGCGAAAAGAAAGAAGAAAGAAAGAAATAACAAAAGAGCGAAAGAAAGAGAAAGAGCGAAAGGAAGAGAAAGAAAGAAAGAAGAAAGAGCAAAGAAAGAAAGAACAAAAAGAAAGAAAGAAAGAAAGAAAGAAAAAGAAAGAAAGAAAGAAAGAACAAAAGAATGAAAGAAAGAAAGAACAAAAAGGAAGAAAGAAAGAAAGAAAGAGCAGAGAAAGAAAGAAAGAAAAGAAAGAAAGAAAGAAAGAATGAACGAACGAATGAACGAAAGAAAGAAAGAAAGAACGAAGGATCATTTCCAGCTCTGAAAAAGGCCCTTGGCTCTCGGAGCCGTACGGTGTGGCGTTCAGCTCGGGCTTCTCCAGATGGTTTTGTTGCTGAAATGAAACAGCTTTGGACTTCGCCATTGACGAGCAGCAGCAGTACAGACTATAACTGGGTCTGTGGCAGTGAACAGGATGTCATGTAGGGCAGGTGTTGTGTAATGTTCAGCACAGTCCACCTACACAGCACCTCCACCAACTACAGCGACCTTTCCGCCTTTTGTCTTGAAAGAACCACTTTGCTTGCTATTCTTGGACACTCCCGGGCTGAGGGCTGTCTTTCACAGCACCTCCTCTCCACGACTCCTCGCTCTTCTGGACCTTGGCGCCTCCCTGGGTAATCAGTTTCTAGCACTTCATCTGGAGGTGGATCAGGGATAGTCTTTCACACAAAGAAAGCCCAGTGGAAAGAGGAGCAACCAGGTACAGGAGAGTCACTGTGTTCAGGCCCAGGCCTGGAAATCGGAAGGTTGATTGAACCCGTTTCCCCCACCATGCTTCCTTCATTCATTTTACACGCTAGTAGTTCTCACTGCTGTTAAAGGAACATCTGCAAAAAACGTTTCATCTTCAAGGGGTTCTTTAGCAACTTAACAAGCGTATTTTATATATACATACACATACTAATGGTGTCCTGTGATGATCCATCCATGCAGCTTGAATGTTCTCACTCAGTTCTGCAGATGGTGTGGTAGGGGTGGAGTGTTGACAGAGCGTCCAATAGCGTCCACACATTTTCAATCAGGGACAGGTCTGGAGATGAGACCGACCACGGCGTAGTATCTGTGTCTTCAAGGCGAGATCTTGAGGCTGACAGCAGTGTGAACTGGCTGTTGAGAATAAATTACTGGTGGGGAGAATTCGCTACACCCTTGTTTTGGGAGTTTCGTGTGATGTGTGACAACAAACCGTTGATAAGTAGTTTCTGACCACAGAGCCTCCATGAAAATTCCTTGGACAAATGACAAAAGCAGGACTTGTCACTGATGTGACTTCATGTCAGTCTGGTGCTACACTTTGGCGATGTTGACGTGGTATTTACAGTGTGCATGTAGTTCCTGTGTCATGCAGCCGACCGCTGAGAGTGCTGGTACTAACAGGATGACTCCGTCCATTGTTTCTTCCTCTCCGTGGTACCTTTTGTAAAATGAGACGTAAAAATAGATTATTATAATTTTAAAATATGGATGTTCATCATCCACTAATTTGATTGGTGGTTGGAGGCTCTGGAGGTTTATGCATTCTCCTTTCTCTTCTGGTAGAACTCTGGTATCTGGAACCAAGACTAATGTTACAGCAGATCCTTTCAATTCTGTACGTTGTGAGGTGGGACCTCCAGGACCATCAGTGAGTCTTGGACCTCGTGACCTTGTCCGTAATTGACTGGTTGTTCTTCCTTGAAGCACTTTGGGTAGGTAGTGACCACTGCATACTGGGAACACCCCACAAGGCCTGCTTGATGTTCTGGACATGTTCTGACCCAATTGTGTAGAACATCACAGTTTGGTTCTTGTTCAAGACCTGCCTGATGTTCTGGACATGTTCTGACAATTGTAAGAACATCACGGTTGGTTCTTGTTCAAGACCTGACTGTTCTTACGAACTCGACAGTAAGTGAACCCCGCCACAGGAGGTTTTGGGACCAGATGGTCAGTGTTGTTCTGCGGTTGTAAATAAACAATGTCGTTCTGGCAGCATCGTTATTGTTGCCTGTTTAGAAATGACTGAGCTCGTGTTGTCGTGATACAGAACCGCAATTTAGCTTTAATATTCAACTCACTGGCTAATTATCATTCCCTGCGATAGTAGCTCTGTTATTACCTGCGGAACCACATGCATCATCGACTTTTAATAAGAAATGTAGACTCTAACTCAATTACAGGAGCTCCAGCCAAATTGGGCTTTTGACTTATTAATTCTAAAGAAGGCAATGAGAAGGATACCTGTCCACGTTATAATAGAGATACCTCCATAAAGGCCTTATTAATGGTTATTAAATAGATCATAAACACCTTCAAACCCATCAGTAATCCATTCAAATCCATTCTGATCTTACTGTGCTTCTCCATCAGACAGTGTTCTACCTGATCTCACTGTGCTTCTCCATCAGACAGTGTTCTACCTGATCTCACTGTGCTTCTCCATCAGACAGTGTTCTCCCTGATCTTACTGTGCTTCTCCATCAGACAGTGTTGTACCTGATCTTACTGTGCTTCTCCATCAGACAGTGTTCTATCTGATCTTACCTTGCTTCTCCATCCAGACAGTGTTGTACCTGATCTTGTGCTTCTCCATCAGACAGTGTTCTGCCTGATCTTGCCATGCTTCTCCATCCAGACAGTGTTCTACCTGATCTCATGCTTCTCCATCAGACAGTGTTGGCCACCTGATCTTACTGTGTACTCCATCAGACAGTGTTGTACACAGTCTCACTGTGCTTCTCCATCAGACAGTGTTCTACCTGATCTTACGTGCTTCTCCATCAGACAGTGTTCTACCTGATCTCACTGTGCTTCTCCATCCAGACAGTGTTGTGCCACAGTCTCACTGTGCTTCTCCATCCGAACAGTGTTGTACCTAGTCACTGTCTTCTCCATCAGACAGTGTTCTACCTGATCTCACTGTGCCCCTCATCAGATAGTGTTCTACCTGATCTTATCATGCTTCTCCATCAGACAGTGTTCTACCACAGTCTCACTGTGTTTCTCCATCGAACAGTGCTCTTACAATCTTACCATGTTTCTCCATCATTCAGTGTACCATGTCCATGGGTCTTGTCTTATGATGCTTCCGCAAAGACCATATTTGTGCAGGTGTCATTGAAAAGTAGAACAATGTACAACAACTGCCGAGTCTAAATCTCCCTGATGGTGTTTTGCAGTCAAGCAGAAGTTCTAGCAATCCTATGAGCAGCTGTCTCTGAACGTTTTCTTGGTCTTCCAGACTTTTTCTTAACCCCACTGATCCTGTTAACTTCCATCTCTTACTTACATTTTGAACTGAAGAAATGGAAACCTGACAGCGCTGAGTGCTAGACAGCTGCTTAGAAGAACTCCTGGTTGCTGTTTTTTGGGACATGGTTAGAGGAGTGAGGGTATTTCTGAAGCACTGACAATTCCATCACCTGGTCTTTCCCACTGGTGATTGTGAACAAGCCACAACCCTAACAGGCCTGTGAACCCTAACAGCTCTGAGACCTCATTGTTTAATTACAACTTTAAATCCCTTACATTAGAATCAGGTGCAGCATCTGGTTTGACTATTAAGTTTGGAAGTAGTTTATTGAAATCCCAGGCGTTATCTTGGTTTGCTCCTGATTGCTGAAGTGGCTCCAAAGATTATTAAAATGAATCTTGCTTACATGCATTCAATTCTTTATCAAATTACAGCGTCTCGCTCAGCTCTCCTCTCTCTTACCACAATGTCAGAACTAAATATTACTAGATTTATGTGATATCACGTTAAGATCTCACTGATGCACTGTAGGTTCCAATTACTGCTGAGCTTGTTGATTTATTTTGGTCATTTGATCTTACTGGCATGGTCACTATCTTTCTATCGGAGCTCAGTTTCAGGGTTTCTGGATGAGCTTGGATTGTCTTTCAGAACTCAATCATCACGATTAGTATGTGGAGATCTTTGCAAATGCAATCAAATCTTCTGTAAAGCTCAGAATCTTGTGGGATTAGAGTCCTCCCAACAAAAACAGCGTTTTTAGTCCCGTGATTTCCAGAAGAAACAACCAATGGGTGTCCAATACTTCTGTCCACATAGTGTACTTCAGTGAATGTTCCTCAAGCCCCCTCTGATATAATAAAGATCTCATAGTGGTTTCTATGATGGAGAGATCTCCAGACCCTGCTGCAGCAAAGCAGCCCCAAACCATCACACTTCCACCACCATGTTTCACCAGCGGGATTCAGGTCCTTGTGCTCAAATGCTGTCTTTGATTTACTTTGTCAAATAATTCCGTTTTGGATTCATCTGACCAAGGTCTTGCTCACAGTAAGTTTCTCTTCTTCTGCTCACCTTTCATGAAGATCAAACGGTTAGTGTCGATCTGATGGTAGAAGATGCACAATGGTCTGATCATTCGCAGCTGAAGAGATTCCATCCTGACGTCTGACTCAGGATTCTGGATTTCCACTTCAACCAGTTACAATCCATTTTCTAGTCCAAATTAAGTGCTGGGAGTCTTAAGGGCACGTCTGGAGTACACACTGTGGGGAAGTGTGCTTCATTAAAGTCCTAATTAGGTATCTTCTGTATGATGCATTAATGGGCAGCACTGGATAAACAAAAACATCCCATCTTACATAAGAAGCTGGAATATGTGCTATAGTTCATAATTATACGAGGAGATGGATTGTAACCTGCTGTGAATTTACATTGGAATGACCTTTAATTTCATTGGTGAAAATGCTTTCAATAAGCTACTCTACGACACCTCCATTAAGCTCAGTCTTCATCCTGATGTGGGACCAGGAGGCCCAGGCCATCCTTACACCAGTATGAATTCACATGCGAGAAACAGGGCCACGAGTGGGCCAACTCTGCCATCTAGTGTGGATCAAATTCACCACCATATGCACCAATCAGCCATAACATTAGCACCACCTGTCTAATATGAATTCAGTGCCCTGAAAACACACACTGATCAGAGAGGGGCGGGGCTGATGGTCAGCAGCCTACGCCACAGACTCTGACTGATCAGAGGGAGATGGGCTGATGCTCAACCTGCACACAGACTCTGACTGATCAGAGAGAGGGGGCGGGGCTGATGCTGCTCCTGCATACAGACTCTGGCTTCAGTCAGAGAGGGGCGGGGCTGATGCTCAGCACCACACAGACTCTGACCCCAGTCAGAGAGAGGGGCGGGGCTGATGCTCAACCTGCATACAGACTCTGACTGATCAGAGAGAGGGCGGGGCTGATGGTCAGCCTGCATACAGACTCTGACTGATCCAGAGAGAGGAAGCGGGCTGATGCTCAACCTGCACCACAGACTCTGACTGATCAGAGAGAGGGCGGGCTGATGGTCAACCTGCGCCACAGACTCTGACTGATCAGAGAGAGGGGGCGGGGCTGATGCTCCACCTGCATACAGACTCTGACTGATCAGAGAGAGGGGGCAGGGCTGATGACACCACTGACCTATGGAACTATGAAAAACATCTCAGTGTTGCTCAAACAGAACAGTGTAACTGAAAGCAATGCGACCTGTTCCTGTAACTGGTTTTACTGGGAGAAAACAGCAGACAGTAAATATTGGAGTGTTTGGACATGTTTATTGAAGGCACTGCTACTCACTGTACTGACGCCAGGTTGATAAAGATGAGGTAGATGATCCTCTAAGATCAGTCCCAGTTTTTGGCCACTTTTTGACACTTTATCAGCAGAAAGTCCTAAAGTGGACTCAGCTGTTCCAGATCCATTTATAAAACACCTGTTTAACATTAAACCTTTATAAACAGTACAAACGATTCTCTTCACACACGATACAAAACACGCATCTGTTACATTTATGTCTTCATGAAGAAACGGTTTTAGTAAAGAAACAAACAATCAGAGCAGTGTCCTCCTGCTTTTACACTACTGTTCAAAATCTGGGCATCAGTGTTTTAATAATGTCAAAATAGAAACGTATAGAATTACTGAAATGACAGCTCTGTGCAGTTTAACAGGTGGCGTGCAAACAAGCGACTGGATTGAACACTTTCTTCAGGACCAGAATCTACGACACTGTGGTCGCCGTGATTTCGGATGTCATTTGTTCTTAGTCAAGCGGCCCGAAGACTAAAGGGAGATGTGACTCTCCGTCCCGGATGAAGGATGAGAGGATGAAGGGCGTCAGGTTTTGAATGAAATTTGAGTTTTACTGCAGAGGAAAGACCACAGGTTTACGTTTTTGGGAAGGGCGTCAATCCTTATTAATCACAGTACGACTCTATTAATAAAGTAATATTTATACATATATATCTTTCTATATCTATCTATCTATATATATATATATATATATATATATATATATATATATATAGATAGATAGATAGATAGATAGATAGATAGATAGATAGATAGATAATCCATAATATGAATTTAACAATCGTTCTTAATTTTGTATTCATTTTGGGTTCATTTCCTGCAGCTCAGATCAACATTGTTTATTGCTGTAATAAAACCAAACGTACTGTATTAATCATTTTTTGTCCCAGAAATATTGATTAAAAAGTTAAAGGTCATTATATACAGCTTTGTTTTTATTATGCACAGCAAACGTTTGGCCACCCCGGTCAAAGGACACTTCGGTGATGTTCTGAGTGTAAAGGGTTACAGGGATACACTTGAATACGGCATTTTGTGCACGTTTGACACAATTTCTATTTATGAACTGAAATTAAACATTTATAGAAACTAAAACATAAAACATCTGCAGGAAACTCCACCACCACTCCGTCACCAGTGTCCTGTTCTACACTGTGGTGTGCTGGGGGGGCAGCATATCCAAGAAGGACACACAAAGGCTGGACAAGCTGATCCAGCTGGGCTCTGCGGTTGGCACAAAGCTGGACTCTCTGGTGTCGGTGGCAGAGAAGAGGACTCTGAACAAGCTGCTGGACATTATGGACAATGCCAGTCATCCTCTGCACACTGTCATCAGCCACCAGAGGAGCCTGTTCAGTGGGAGACTGTCCTTCCCAAGTGCAGGACCAATAGACTTAAAAACTCTTTTGTCCCACACGCCATCAGACTGGACAACTCCTCTCTGGGGGGGAAGGAGAGCTAGTAGGAACAACCAGTAACTCACAAACCACAACACAACTGGACTTGGTGCAATAAACAGTTCAAGTACAATAATAATAATAATAATGTGTAATAGCGCCTCCTACTGGACTCTTTTTCTCCTGCACTATTTATATATATTGTATATTGTAATATAGTCTCTATATTATATATTCTTTATATTTTTATAGTGTTTTCTTACTAAATTATGTCCTTTTCTACTTCTTCTGTACTTATGCCGCAGCTGGAACCTTAATGTCCCTGAGGGAACCCTCCCAAGGGATCAATAAAGTTCTATCCTTTCCTATAAATAACATTCAATTCGTAGCTTATTTCAATGTCGGAAAATCATCAAAATGTGACATTTGAACAGGGGGTCTCAAACATTTGCACATTAATCAGTAATGATTGTGTCCGAGTATTAATTGGTAGAACTGATTTAAATTCTTTCAAACTTTTGAACAGTAGTGTAGAAACTGCTGGTGTGAGCGTTGCGGTCAGATCTGAGATGAGGTCAGTCTCGGGAGAGGAGATCTCACACTGACTTCACTGAAGGCTTCATTCGTCTGTGTGTCGACGCCGTACAGTCGACGGATCATATCGAGGTACAGCGAAGACGTTCCATAGAGTCCCGGAGTCGGCTCCCAAAGCACAGGACTCCTGAGTCCGGGTCACTGTTCTACTGCAGAGTGTGAGATAAGTGTTCAAAAGTATCCAGACGCCCTTTCTAATAACTCAGCTACATTAAGATCAGTTGTACATTATTCAAAGGTTCTTTAGTAAAGACAATGGTTCCACGCTTGTGAAAACGTTAGGACGCCCCATGAGCACCTTTGATTTTTACATATTTAAAAACCTGGACATTTGATCTTCATTGTAACCGCACTGTGAGATGGAGATGATCTGACCAAACACATACAACCGAAGAAACATCTTTAAACATCATTTAAACGTAATTAATAGAAATGTCATTTTCTTCTGAGGTAAAAGTTCAGACCCCTCTGTCCTAATAGCTGTATCTCCTCCTTTGGCTGAAATAATGTCAGTGAGATGTTTCTAGAACCGTCTACCTCCTACGTTCTCCTCAAGCCCCCTCTGATACAATAAAGATCTCATAGTGGTTTCTATGATGGAGAGATCTCCACACCCTGCTGCAGCAAAGCAGCTCCAAACCATCACACTCCCACCACCATGCTTCACAGCTGCTATGAGCTTCTTGTGCTTGAATGCTGTGTTTGGTTTGTGTCAAACATGTCTTCTGTTATTGTGTCCAAATAATTCAGCTTTGGATTCATCTGTCCAAAGCACAATGTTCCATTTCTTTTAAACTTAATTTGTAAAAAACTCCCTACGGTCTGGCCTTCCTATGTGACCATCAGACCATTGCAACTTATCGAGAATGCAGCAATGTGGCTTCAATGTTCCTAAATTCAGTCACGTAACTCCTCTGCTGCGTTCCCTTCATTGGCTCCCTGTAGCTGAACATCAGATTCAGAACCTTGATGCTGACCTACAAAGCCAAAAATGGACCCGCCCCTCCATACATGATAGCAATGGTCAAAACTCGAGCTGTACCAAGAGCCCTTCCAGCTTCAAGTACAGCTCGGCTTGACCCACCGTCCCTCAAAACACAAGGAGAACATGCATCCAGACTCTTTTCTGTTCTGGCACCAAAGTGGTGGAACGAACTTCACAGGTCTGAACAGCTGAGTCCCTCACTGTCTTCAAACACAGACTGAAGACTCATCTGTTTCAGGAGTATTTAACTACATAAAGACATTTGTTACAACAGGATCTAAGCATGAGGAACCTCTAGATTCCAGTCTTGTCTTGTAGTTAAGGATATTCTCCGAGTGAACAGCAAAGCACTTTTGTAAGTCGCTCTGGAGAAGGACGTCTGATAAATGCCATAAATGTAAATGTAAAATAACTAATATAAATGTAATTTTCTTATGAAGGAAAGTTAGGACCCATTCCAGCCTCTTTGGAGGACTTTGGAGGAGACTGTCTTATTTAAACCTCAGACATTAGTCTGGTTTGCTGTTGATTGTTGAACTGAGTGGGATCTCCATGGTCAGATCCAAAGAGCTCTCTGAGGTCTTCAGAAAGAAGGTTGTGGATGCAGATTTAGAACATTTAGAACAACTGAGCACATGGTCAGATCAGACCGTCCTACAAGTTCAGAACTTTTTCCTCACAAGAAAATTATAAGTTTAAAAGACATTTCTTCATGTTTAGGGGTTTAGTTAAATCACCTCCATCTCTCAGTGTAGTTATTAAAAGAGTGTTTTATCACTAAGGTCCCTAAAAGAACACCGCACTTTCCAGAAGAGTACAAAAACAATGTCAGATGAGCAGGCCTGTGGGGACATTGGGTCAATTTGCCAGGGCCAATGGAGGCCTAAGGATGTGGATCCAACAGTTTCAATGGTAGATCATCACTAACACTGCTGTTTACTCCAAGATGGACTGTGTCCAGGAAGCTGGCCTACAGGGTGTCTGTACCCATCAGCCATCGTCTATGGCACCGTCAGCTGTTCTCTCTGTAGCGGCCTGCAGAAAGCAGACAGTCGCCTGAAGAACCAAAAATAAAATAAAATCGGAACAAACCTGGCTGGAGTGAATGTGCAAGGTGAGCAAAAAGTGTGCATTTTCAGACTGAACCCCTTCCCTCAGGACAGCAGCAGTCTGTGGAGAACAAGGCCAGTAAGTGCAGTGACTGCACTCGGCAGCAAGGTGGTGCCGTGGTTGTCAAAGAATTGGAGAACGGGCGAGACACAGGCGGGCTGTATCGTGGCCCCAGTGGTAGAACTGGAGCGTTTCTGAAGCTGGAAGTTGAGTGTTAAAGCGCTGAATCGGTCCGGGCCGTATGGCACTGAGACGGTCTCTGTGACTGGCTGGTGTTCTGGGTGGGTCACCTGCGAAAGCAAGGGTGATCGAGATGTAACATGAGTTTGATTTTAATACTAAAATTAATAGTCAGGAAGTACAAGATCACTGACCGATAATCATGGACAGACCTTATGACTTTGAGGTCAGTTTGTCTATTTCAGCTAGGGGGCGGTCAAATGCAACAACAGACCCAAGAGTATCCACTAGTGTACTTACTTCTTCACTCGCTGGCCACTTTATTAGAAACACCCCCCTTCTGCTTCACTCACTGGCCACTTTATTAGAAACACCCCCTTCTGCTTCACTCACTGGACACTTTATTAGAAACACCCCCTTCTGCTTCACTCACTGGCCACTTTATTAGAAACACCCCCCTTCTGCTTCACTCACTGGACACTTTATTAGAAACACCCCCTTCTGCTTCATCACTGTTTGGTAAATCTACACTGACGTTCCCCAGCAGAGGGAGCTCTCTCACCGTGATTGTGTAGTTCCCCGGCAGCAGCAGTCTGTAATACTCCCCATTAAGGTCTGTCATGAATGGACAAAGGTTTCTCCTCCCCTGCACCTCCACTGAGGCGTTCTGGATGGGAATCGCATTCGAGTCCAGCACTTGACCTTTCAAACCTGTGGGAAATCAGAAAGAAAAGCTCAGATTTCCAGTCCGGCTCTGTTAGAGGAAAAGCAAATACGCTTGTGAAAGGTGGTGGAGTCTTCCCTGCAGTGAAGACATCCCAAAATGTAAATTTAGGAAAGGGACACACGGACAAGTTACGTTCACGAAATCTTCCGTCACAACTTCAGGAGTTCTGCCTAAGCTGCTTCATAACTTATTACGACTTAAAACACATCGAATTAGAACCGTCTGTAAATGATCAGACCATCGTTAGAGAGGACGTAGAAGGATCCTGTCCTATTTGAACCTCACACATTAGTCTGGTTTGCTCTTGATTGTTGAAGTGAGTGGGATCATCATGGCCAGATCCAAGCAGCTCTCTGAAGTCTTCAGAAAGAAGGTTGTAGATGCAGATGAGTCTGAGAAGGGCTTTAAAAAGATCTCAACAATTAGAAATCAGCTGTTTCACTGTCCAGAACATCATTTACAGGTGGTGGACAATTAAAACAACCACCACATGACCAGATCAGACCAGGTCGTTCAAGTTCAGACCACGAGCAGAACCAGAAGATGCGTGAAGAAGCAAATCAGATATTTACACTAAAGTTTTTTGGTTATGTATGTATCAGTATTTTTATTCTGAAATTTGAGAAAGAAAGAGAGCAAACAGCCCCTCCCTTCTGGGGAGTAACATAAACAGATGCAGACGCAGACACCGAGACAAGTATCGCAGAGACCAAGAAAGACCAACAGTGGACTGACCGAGACAGGATGGGACGACAGGCCTTAAATACTAAAACCACGTGGGTAACACCTGGGACAGACTAAAGGGGGCAGGAAAACAGATTAGACAGCTGGTAATGGTAGGAACGAGGGAGGAGACAAGGACTAAACAAACACAAACCAGGGACAGGGGAGACAGGACTGACAGGACTGACAGCTTTACAGTGGTGAAAATATTAACCTCAACTCAAAACCTGAACCTAAACATGGTCCAAGTAAAGAGCGAAAGCTTTAGTACTAAAATCTACATATATACACAGCAATCAGCCAGAACATTAGGACCAGCTCCTCTGATCACACAGGAGCTCTTTGTGGTTCTATAATCCAGACTGTAGTTCATCTGTTTCTCTGCAGACTTTATTCTCCTCCTTTCACCCTGATCTTCAATGATCAGGACCCCACAGGACCACCAAAGAGCAGCTATGATGTGGGTGGTGGGTCATTCTCAGCACTGCAGTCACACTGACATGGTGGTGGTGTGTTAGTGTGTGTTGCTGGTGGATCGGATGCAGCAGTAGGGCTCCTGCTCTGACACCGTTTGGTAAGAGTATGTTCGGATGGTTTGTAGTTTGTACCACTGGTCCTCACCATGATCTTGCCATTTCCTCTGAGAACTCACTGGTCAGTCCATCGGCAGAAGCATGAAGCCATGGTATAGTTGGGAACGACCACATATTGTTCTTGATAACATCCAGAGAATTCCACCTTTTCTCTCCAGAGAAGAGCTCAGGTGTTTGTTCAGTCTCTCGTCATCTCTAGACTTGAAGACCGCGACTCATTCTAGCTGGTCTTCCTATCAGACCCTTCAACTGATCCAGAATGTGGCGGCATGGCTCGTCTTCAATGTTCTCAAGTTCAAGTCGTCTAACTCCTCTGCTGGGTTCCCTTCACTGGCTTCCTGTAGCTGTGCATCAGAATCCGAACCGTGATGCTGGCCTACAAAGCCAAAACTGGACCAGCCCCTCCGTACATGATGGCAAAGGTCAAAACTCATCCTGTACCAAGAGGCCTTGATTCACCATTCCTGAAGATGCATGGAAGACAAGCATCCAGACTCTTTTCTGTCCTGGAACCAAAGTGGTGGAACTTCCACTGGGGGTCCAAACAGCTGAGTCACTCGCTGTCTTCAAAAGCAAAGATTAAAGACCATCTCGTTCAAGAGCTTTTAACTCATTAAAGGATTATAATTATACTACGTCTTGTGGGGATCAAGACCTCCAACCTGACATTTGTCTTTGGCAGCATCTAAGCTTGAAGAATCTCTGGAATCGAGTCTCTACGAAGTAGTTAAGGATGTTTTCTGAGTGAAGAGCAAAGCACTATTTTAAGTCGCTCTGGATACGAGTTATTCTGGCACACACTCACCTCTGATACACTCGTTCTGGTTCATACATCTACACAGTGTCCGGTCTTTGGTCTGGCAGATGGTCTGGGGAGGAAGCCCACTCTCTTTTTCCGTTTGGTAGGGTTGGATTTCTTGTGTGGTCAGAACTAAGGTTGGTGTGATCATTTTAATTCGATGGCAAATCTAAAACCAGTAATAAAATAAGAGACAAATGTAATCATCTTGTAACCCCGAAGGAGAAATCCGAAGTTATCTTCAGAGGCTGAAGCTTAATCCAACACTGGCTGTGAGAAATGTCCTGCTCGTTTTTTGGTTGTTGATCAGTGAGCTGGCAGTTTGTGCTGGGCTCAGCTTTCAGGTGTAGGTGTGGTCCACAGTGTCATGTTGACACTCGGGGTTTGTCCAGAGCACTGAGCTGAGGACGATTGTGTAGCAGCAGGTCACAGATACGCTGGTGTTTCTGTCTCACTTTGTGTTGATGATACGGGTACTTCAATATTTAATTCCTGGAGCAGATAAACACGACTCTTCTGTCTCCATGTCTAATACCAGGTGGGCTACAGGGGTATAAAGCCCCCCAGCACTGAGCTGTGGAGCAGTGGAACTGTGTTCTCTGGAATGATGGAGCTCCATCCAGTACTGTGT
The DNA here is from genome assembly GCA_034509495.1 of Acestrorhynchus altus. Taxonomy (NCBI): domain Eukaryota; kingdom Metazoa; phylum Chordata; class Actinopteri; order Characiformes; family Acestrorhynchidae; genus Acestrorhynchus; species Acestrorhynchus altus. The sequence continues at coordinate 51,697,341 of CM067501.1, read as the reverse complement.
TTCCTATGGGTGGTCCCACCTCTTAAAAAATGAACATGCTAAAAATGAAAAGCAAAATATCTTTGAGGAACCTATGGAAGTTCTTCAGTTTGAAGCTGTGGAGGAATCTCTAAAGGTGCTCCAGGGTATCCTTAAGTGAAAAAGTTTCAAGAAGGTTCCCTGAAACACCTAAAAAGGTTCTTCAGTTTGAAACCACTGATTGGTTTGTAAAGGGGTGTCTGATTTTGGGATGCATTTGGCAGGTGCACTGCACACCCCGCAGGTATTTAAACTTTTGCAGAGGGTGGTGGTGTGTTAGTGTGGGCTGCACTGGTATGAGTGGATCAGACAGTATCCACTGTCTGGACTGAGAACAGATAGATAGATGATGGATGGATGGTTGGATAGATAGACAGATATCCAGCTGACAGCGTCCTGTGGGCAGCGTCCTGTGGGCAGCGTCCTGTGAGCACTGATGAAGGACTAGAGGACGACCAACACAAACTGTGCAGAAACAGATGAGCTTCTGTCTCTGACTTTACATCTACAAGGTGGAGACACTCGGTAGGAGTGTCTGATAGAGTGGACAGTGAGTGGACACAGTGTTAAACACTCCAACAGCACTGCTGTGTCTGATCCACTCGTACCAGCAACACACACTAACACACCACCACCACCATGTCAGTGTGACTGCACAGTCAGAGTGTGCGTGCGTGTGTGTGTGTGTGTGTGTGTGTGTGTGTGTGTGTGTGTACCTAGATGAACTTGCTGCATGTAGGCCAGCAGTGCAGGCTTGTTGGCCTCCCACAGACCAGGCAGTTCACTTTCTGGAGGGAACTTACAGCAGGACAGCTCCAGAGTGATCTCCAAACACTGACCCCACACATAATTATAGTCCTGCATCCCCCCTGAGAGAGAGAGAGAGAGAGAGAGAGAGAGAGAGAGAGAGTCATTTTACCATCTATTTCAGTGAACCTAAATAAAAAACACATTAAACTGTTATGAGAGACATCTGCACTAATCATGAATAACACTGATGGTCTGGTTCAGTGTCTCCTGTAAAGGGGTGGACAGTGAGTGGACATTCAGGTCTTGAAGTTAATGCTGAAGCAGGAAAAATGGACATTTTAAGAGTCTGAGACACTTCAAGGAGAACTAAACTGTGATGTTCTAGACGACCAGGTCAGAACATCTCCAGATTCTCAGGTAGGCCTGGTATGCAGAGGTCACTACCCACCAAAAGTGCTCCAAGGAAGGAGAACCATAGGCTCCCAAGGCTCAATGATGCTCATGAAGGTCCCACCTCACAACCTACTTAAAGTATCTGCTGTAACATTAGTCTTGGTTCCAGATCCTACAGGACAGATCTTCAGAGGTCTTGTGGAGTCCATGCCTCGATAGCACAACGAGGATCAACAAAGTGTTACGTAGGTGGTTTTAATGTTATGGCTGATTGGTGTATTTTAACGTGAAAGAGTAACAAATCCCAGCCTGTTCAAACAAGTGTCCCCCTCGTGTTCAGCATTATCTTCATGTACCTTCGAGAGGATACCAGCTGTAGCCGTTGGTGATGCCATCAGTGAAGTCTTTGGAGTCGTAGCAGCTGTTGCCCTTGTACATGCTGCTGTGGCTGTGGGAGTATGTTTTGGCGAGGTGGACGAAGACATCATTATCGGGGCTGATGCTGGAGCCCCTCTGATTCTCACTGCCTGGATGAGATTAAGCATAAACAACAACATCAGTTTAAACAGAACATTCCAGTTCAGCAGTCATGGGAAAATGTTCCGTGAAGACAGTTTCCCCTGTGCCCTAACAGCTGGTATCTCCTCCTTTGGCTGAAATAATGTCAATTAGATGTTTCCCATAACCATTTACCATCTCTGAAGATGTTCCCGCTCCTCCATTCGGAATTCTACCAGCTCTGTGATGTTTCAGCGTCAGTCTTTGTACAGACGCTCTTACGTTCTCCTCAAACCCCCTCTGATACAATAAAGATCTCATAGTGGTTTCTATGATGGAGAGATCTCCACATCCTGCTGCAGCAAACCATCAACTTCCACCACCATGCTTCACAGCTGGTATGAGGTTCTTGTGCTCAAATGCTTAAACATGTCAAAGCACATTGTTCCAGAAGTCCTGCTTTTGTCTAGATGTTCCCTGGAGAACTTTTTTCTTTCTCTGATGTTTATTTGATAGTAAGGGTTCTGTCCTTTAACACCTCTCATGAAAATCAAACTTGCTCTCTTTCTGATGGCAGAAGATGCACTTTGACAGCTTCTGTGAGAGGTACCTGCTACCATGATGATATTTTAGGATTGTTGGAGATTCATTAGCATCTTGTGGTTCTGCTCTTGGACTGAACGTGTTCTGCACTTTCTGGACAGTATGTTCTGAGATCTCCCTTCCAGACTCACCTACATCTACAACCTGTATCACCTTTGGATCATGCCATGGTGATCCCACTCACTTCACCAATCAAGAGAAAACCAAACTAATGTCTGAGGTTTAAATAATACAACCTCCTCTAGAGCCCTCTCAAACGATGGTCTAATCATTTGTAGCTGATGTTCTGCATCTGATTGTAATTTTCGAGACACCCACTACACATTTATGGACAATTTCTGATCCGATTTTCCCAATAATACGTTTATTTCTTTGTAACTGACCTCCATTACTGTTGTCATAGGGATAGCTGGCCACCACTGCTCCTCCATGGAGGTTTGCGGAGAGGACGAAGGTTTCTGTCTTCAGCCACTGCATCACAGCCGCCACCTCCTTCTCCCTTGGCTGCACTCTGGAGCTTGCAAAAGCATCTGGAAAATTGCGGTTCAGGTCCACTCCGTTCTTGTTGAACCTGTGAAAATGAGGCGTTGATACAGTAATGAGGCCAAATCCAACATGAACTTCCTCTAGTTTTAGCACTGGAGATGTTATCACTTCAAACTAACCTCAACCTGCATACAGACTCTGAGTGACCAGAGAGAGGGGGCGGGGCTGATGATCAACCTGCATAGAGACTCTGACTGATCAGAGAGAGGGGGCGGGGCTGATGATCAACCTGCATACAGACTCTGACTGATCAGAGAGAGGGGGCGGGGCTGATGACATCACTGACCCAGATTTTGGGATATTGTAAAATAAGTAGGGAGGGGCTGTTTGCTCTCATAAATAATAAAAGTATGTGAACTCACGTCAGCTCATAACACACCTCAGGCAGGTACTTAGCATTCCACAGGCCTGGATTAACTGCTTCAGGTGTGTTTGGAGCTCAATTATGTCAAAATGTGGACGAGCTTTTGTTCCAGAAGACTGGGACGGGGGCCTCCAGGCTAGTTATGAAGCTGGCAGTGATGCATATATCCACATAAAACTAATCCAGCTGATCTAGAGCTTTAGTCCATGTCCAATCATATTGGCAAGTGAAGCTCTAGTCTGATCTCCAAATGCACCAGCCTTCTCTACTGTTCATTAGCTATCATTAGTCAGCGCTGCAACCTCTGACTCATGCGCAGTTAATTAGCTGGTGCGTCCAGAGGAAGCCTCTGTGATGATCCTGCTTAATCCCCCACATTAGGTAGTCCAAACTACTCTGTACAGAAGTGCTGCCCTCAGCAACTCGTATCTGATACACACCAAGAGAACGGAGCAGTGTTGTTGCAGAGCTGGTACTGTAGCAGGTCTGGTTCAATATGGATCGGTTCAGTGCAGTTAAGGAGACAGTTTGAAGGATCCACATCAATACCAGTTCAGCAGAATCCAGGAGAGGATGTTGGGTGTCTGCAAACCTTTGGCCAACATGTGGGGTGCCTGAAGGATGTGTCCGCAAATTTCTGGTCAACATGTGGGGTGCCTGAAGGAGGTGTCCACAAACTTTTGGCCAACATGTGGGGTGCCTGAAGGAGGTGTCCACAAACTTTTGGCCAACATGTGGGGTGCCTGAAGGAGGTGTCTACAAATGTTTGGCCAACATGTGGGGTCCCCAAAAGATCTGTCCACAAATTTTTTGGACAACGTGGGGTGTCTGAAGGATGTGTCCACAAGCTTTTGGCCAATATGTGGTGTCCCCAAAAGAATCAAATTGATTATTAATCAACTTTTTCGTTTAAAGGAAATACTGAGGACGAAGCGACTCACGAAGGAACAGTCGTGAGGGTTCACGGCGGCTTTCTGAACTTCCAGGGTGGTGAAGTTTAGGAAAACCAATATAAAACTTATAGCAGTAAACAGGAAAAGGGACATGCTTTACTGGCTTCTTTTCTCCTCGAACGCTGAATAGTTTCTGATTGTGCTCATTAAACAGCGTAAGCCCGACAGGCCGCAGAGCAAAACAACCTCCAAACGTCCAACTGCTCCAGCTCTCAGCCACTCCGTCAGATGACTGAGGTGGAAACAAATCTTGCATCCATTAAATTTGCTCTCGGAGTGCTCTGTAAACATGACGGGACGCCTCTCAACTTAACTGTGCACTCTGTTCGTTTTTGGCATGTGACCCTGTAGAGCTCTTCCTCACTTTTACTTTGGCTTTGTGCCCAAAACCACAGTACACATATATACAGTATATATACAGCGTATATACACACAACATCCCCAAAGTAGTCACAGCGTTTCACGTTCTGCACATTTTGTCTTACAGCTTTATTCCAAAAATGATTCAATTCATTTTTCCCTCAAAAATTCTACACACAAACCCCCGCGATGACCAAGTGAGCAGGATTATTAAAAATAAAACACAAAAATATGACGTTCACAGTCTTTGCTCAGTACGTTGTTGAAGCTCCATCGGCAGAAAGGACAGTATCAAGTCTTTTTGAGTTTGGTGCTACAGACTTGGCACCTGTTTTAGGGAAGGTTCTCCCATTCTTCTTTGCAGAACCTCTCAAGCTCCATCAGATTGGACGGGGAGCATCAGTGCACAGACGTTTATAGATATCTCCAGAGATATCCAGAGATGTTCTCTGGTTGGGACACTCAAGAACATTCAGAGACGTGTCCTGAAGCCACTCTTTAGTTATTATGGATGTGTGTTCAGGGTCGTTGTCCTGTTGCAAGACAGACCTTCATCTCAGTCTGAGGTCCAGAGTGCTCTAGAGCAGGTTATCATCAAGGACGTCTGTGTAAATTGCTGTAGTCGTCTTTCATCAACCCTGACCAATCTCCAGTTCCTGCTACAGAAAAACACCCCCACAGACTGATGCTGCCACCACCGTGCTTCACTGTAGGAATGGTATTACCCTTCCTGTCTCGGAGGTCTACAGACAACTGCTGGACTTCTTTAATTGGTTTGTGCTCTGGCCTGGACTGTCTACTATGGGACATTATACAAAATCCTTTCCAAATTATGTCCAATCAACTGAATTGACCACAGGGGTCCAATCAAGCTGTAGAAACATCTGAAGGAGGATCAGTGGAAAGAAGATGCACCTGAGGTCAATTTTGAGTGTCATGGCGAAGGCTGTGGATTATTATTTTATCTCCAGTCAAGCATTTATGGGATCAGCTGGACGTGAGCCTGGTCAACTTACGAGTGTGGAGGATCTACGATAAATGTGTTGCAGGATGCCATATGGAACCTGTATGCCAGTGTGTGTGTGTGTGTGTGTGTGTGTGTGTGTGTGTGTGTGTGTGTGTGTGAGAGAAGCACTTGTCGAGCAGAGCTCCAGGCTGAAGCTGATGGATGAGGACGTTAAACGAAGCACTGCAGTGTTTATAACCCACTGAAAGGTGTTTAGACTTGGAGAAAGAATAGAGATGATTTACTGTAGTGTGTCTGGCTGACCTGTACAACAGGTACACCCCCCCCCCCCACACACACACACACACACTCACAAACACACACACACACACACACACACACACACACACACACACACACCCCTCATAAATAATACACTACGTGGAAAAAAGTATTGGGACAACTGCTTTTGTTGGAGTCTCTACTGTTCAGATAAGACTTAATACTACATTTTGGAGATTTTAGGCATTGCAGTGAGGTTTTGATTGCATTCAGCAACATGAACATCAGTGAGGTCAGGATGGGCTTTATACCCCTCTAGCAAACCCCTGACATTCGACACGGTGCCATTAGGTTCCTGTTTGTTTATCTGCTCCAGAGAGTCCTATTCTACTGGCAGGGACTTGAAATGCTGTGTGTGCATTTGCACATCTGTGTCAGCAATGAGTGCAACTTAAAGTAGCCGAATGTATCCATCAGAAGAGATGAAGACATTCAGTGCAGAACTGTATTGGTCTTGATGTTGAAGTGCTGACACAGATGTGCAAATGCACACAGAGCTCTATGTCTAATCCAGGTGGTCAGGAGGGGTATAAAGCCCCCCAGCATTGAGCTGTGGAGCAGGGGAACTGTGTTCTCTGGAATGATGGCGCTCCGTCCAGAACTTGGGGATGAGGTGGGGATGAGGTGGGGTCAGTAGAGACAGTTACTCCAAAAAAAATCAGGATGAACACCTGAGGAGGTGTCCCAATACTTTTGTCCATGTAGTGTATCACCATGCTGACCTTGGTTTGGTGTTCTTGGTAGGAAGCGTTGCCTCCTAACATCAACGAGAAGTATTATAGCTGTGCAGCTATTTTGGAATTCTGTTCAGTCCAGCTGTCCCTCTATCAAATTATAGCATTCCCACTGGAACATTCAGATGTTTTAGTGAGTCATAAACTGACCAGTGGTTAGGCTGTGTGTGTGTGTGTGTGTGTGTGTGTGTGTTCTTTCCAGTACATTTGTGGACCTCTTTGATGTTAGTTCTATAGCAGGCCTATATACCTAAAACCTCAGAAGTTGTCTTTTCCTACACTGGCAGCAGAAGTTACTGCTCCGTTGCAACTAAATCTGACAGCACGTTGGACTGACCCCAAATTTAGACACGAGCCCTCGGACCCCGGAGAGTCAAACTGGCGCAGCTCGTGAACATCTGTTTCCTGTCAATTAGGCCTTTCAGTGGAAGGACGGCACATTAACCATCCACTGACGCTGATGTACATACGTACACACTCATGTTAGAGTGTGTGTCAAACACTGGTGGACCTGAAAGGCACGAAGATGCTCTGACATCATTACCTTTACATTACCGAGGTCAGTGGGAGTCTTCGGAAAGCGAGACGCAACGTAGAGATGTTTAGAAAGGGACAGAACGTGTATAAAACTGCCTAACGTTGTCCAAATATCGCAATCAGCCTGGACGTGAACTTTATACTACATAGATGAACCATAACATTATGACCTCCTCTGTGTTTCTGCATTTAAGTTCTTTAATTGATCTTCAATGTTCAGGACCCCACAGGACCACCACAGTGCAGATATGATGTGGGTGGTGGGTCATTCTCAGCACTGCAGTCACACTGACATGGTGGTGGTGTGTTAGTGTGTGTTGTGCTGGTGTGAGTGGATCAGACACAGCAGTGCTGCTGGAGTGTTTAAACCCCTCAGTGTCAGTGCTGGACCGAGAACAGTCCACCGACCAGAAATGTCCAGCCTACAGCGTCCTGTGGGCAGCGTCCTGTGAGCACTGATGAAGGACTAGAGGACGACCAACACAAACTGTGCAGAAACACGAGCCTCTGTCTCTGACTCTTACCAGAGCGATGCTGGCACTTTTCCCCGAGCGCATTGGCCGCCCAGCAATGAGACAATGGCGGCAGTGCGAAAAGAGGTGGTGGTTGCCTTCACATGTGTCAGGAGCATCGTATGTGATGGACGGAGAGTTCCTAACAGGGTTACGTAACTGGCACTTCCAAACTGGGGGGGAAACTGCGTGACTGGATAATGGATTTTAATTGAGCTGAATTCCATTATAGAAAACCAAAGAATTTACTCTGACATTAGTTTAATTATTGATTATCACGTGATTTTCGGAGCTGATTTGAACGGCTGAGGTGACCTGAAGTGACTTTCGTCCTACTAATCAAACCCCAGGATTGTGTAAAACAGTGGCTGCATATTAGAACCATGTCATAGATGCAGCAGAGCAGCTTTGATGTTACTGAATACAGATGTTCCAGATGTTGGTGAATGATAGTGCATGAATGTGCTCTCCCAGCCCACAGTTCATACTGCAGCTGTAACTCCATGTTCCTCTCTCTATTTCAGGCCGTCAGATGTGCTCTACAGAGTGGACAGTGGTCACACTGGACTGGCCAAGAACCTCACAACCATGAGTTTTGCGGGGATGGTTGGGACGTGATTATACTGTGTGTGCTTACATGAGAAATAGCCATAACATTAAATCCAGCTGAAGATCTGGTTCCAGTATCCCGTGTGGAGGGTTGGATATATTAGTCAGTGAACAGTCAGTTCTTGAAGCAGCAAACAGGGACAAGGGACAGGGACAAGCATCCCAATATGAGACACTTTGCCAAGAACCATGTGATGCTCTAGATGACCGGGTCAGGACATCTCCAAAACATCAGGCAGGTCTTGTGGGGTGCTGCCGGTATGCAGTGGTCAGTACCTACCAAAAGTCCTCCAAGGAACCGGTAACACTCCAATCAGTGAACTGGTGACAGGGTCATGGGGGCCAAGGCTAAGCTATGCTGATGGAGGTTCCACCTCACAACTTACAGGATTAAAGGATCTGCTTATCTGCTGCTAATGTCTGAAGGTGTCCAGACACAACAGGACATCTTCAGAGGTCTTGTGAAGTCCATGCCTTAACACCTAGGCTGCTTTATCAGCACAAAGGGGACGTACAATATGGCAGATTGATGTATATATCTATCTATATATGATCAACCATAAGATTATGACCACCTCCTGGTTTCCACACTCACTGTCCGTTCTGTCAGCTCCTCTGAGGAGCTCTTTGTAGTTCTATAATTTCAGACTCTGGATAAGGGCGTCTGCTAGCTGCCGTAAATCTAAATAGGAATGTAAATGAAGACACTCCCTGTCTGTCTCTTATCTTGTAAATTAACGGAACACAAATGTTTTTACAAGATCTTGATTAAAAAGAGAAACTTCCTGCTGACAATACTGTTATTGTACACTCTGGTGTCGTGTCCTCCAGATTTTGCTGGTACAATCAAACTTGTTAGTGTTACCATGCAAAGTCTTATCATCACTGTCCCCGAGGCGTGCAAGAGCAGCTTTGATGATTTGATGCTTTGGGTTTCTGCTGATGACTGTTCCTTAAAAAAACACTTCCTACTCACACACACTCTCTCTCTCTCTCTCTCTCTCTCTCTGTGTGTGTGTGTGTGTGTGTGTGTGTGTGATGAATGAAGTCACTATTCCTGTTGTAAACAACACTAATCTGAAACAGAATGGGTTCAGTTCTGAGATGATTTAGGAGTTTTTGGTTTTCTGACTGTTAAATCATTTCTTACTTGAGAAATATATGACTAACCACCAGGCCGTATATTTGGCCACTAATCAGACTCGATATCAGGCCGTCTGACTCTTTATCTGGTAATCAGACTCGCTATCGGGCCGTCTGACTCTGTGTCTGGTAATCAGACTCGCTATCGGGCCGTCTGACTCTTTATCTGGTAATCAGACTCGCTATCGGGCCGTCTGACTCTGTATCTGGTAATCAGACTCGATATCGGCCCCTCTGACTCTTTATCTGGTAATCAGACTCGATATCGGCCCCTCTGACTCTTTATCTGGTAATAAGACTCACTATTGAGCCATCTGACTCTGTGTCTGGTAATCAGACTTGCTATCGGGCCCTCTGACTCTTTATCTGGTAATCAGACTCGATATCGGCCCCTCTGACTCTTTATCTGGTAATAAGACTCACTATTGAGCCATCTGACTCTGTATCTGGTAATCAGACTTGCTATTGGGCCCTCTGACTCTTTATCTGGTAATCAGACTTGCTATCGGGCCGTCTGACTCTGTATCTGGTAATCAGACTTGCTATCGGGCCGTCTGACTCTGTGTCTGGTAATCAGACTTGCTATCGGGCCGTCTGACTCTGTGTCTGGTAATCAGACTCGCTATTGAGCCGTCTGACTCTGTGTCTGGTAATCAGACTCGCTATTGAGCCGTCTGACTCTGTGTCTGGTAATCAGACTCGCTATGGGGCCGCCTGACTGTTTAATTTAAAAGAAAAGTGATTGAACAATCTCTCTCTCTCTGTCTGTCTGTCTGTGTCTCTCTGTCTCTCTCTCTCTCTCTCTCTCTCTCACCTGCCCTGTGAGTACATGCAGTCCCGTCTGGATGACTCAAAGCCGTCTGGGTTCATCGAGGGAAGGATGTGGATGCGTGTGCTGTTCAGCAGCCTGGTCACTAACGGGTCTTTCAGGTAGCCTTTGGTCAGATAATCTATCAGCTGGAGCAACAAGACACGTCCTACCACCTACACACACACACACAGATGGGGACAAAAACAGATGCACTATTAGGTTATACGCATAATCAATCAATAATCACTCATTAATGTTCTATGTTAGGTTCTTGAGACGTCTTTTAATGTTCCAGATATTCTGAAAGTCAACCACTGCCTGTCTTCTGGCATCTGTGTCTGTAGTGTCACACTGAGATGAGTCCAGATGATTACTGTTATCGCCTCCAGCTAAACCTCTCGGTAACACCCAGGAGCTGTTCTCTAATCACAGTGCCATCACAGAGATGGGGGAGGGGGACGGGGGTCTTTAAGTCCTGAAAGAGGCCTTCTTCTCTTTTCTCCAGCACTGTGGAGCCCTCTCTTTCATCCCTTAGTTGATCTTTTCCTCACAGTAGGTGTGATCTGAAGACATGCTTCTTCATGGCCGTGTGTGACATCGAGGTTATAGAGGTTGTATATTCTATATGTGTGTGTTTGAGCCTGAGAGACTGGAAATTCAGACATTTAGGTTCTCTTATCACGTTCTCCACCCTACAGTCACCTTCAAGGCGTCAGATGTTGCTCAAAGTGTTTCTGTGTCTGCTGTGTATCAGATGATCAGATTCATGGGATGAACGAAACTGGGGAAAGTGTAGGAACAGCCCAGAGAGCAGATACATTTGGGCCAAATCTGGGCCACTTTTGGCACTTTCAGTTCTGACCTGGGAATCCCAGCTTGCAGAGAACCTTACAGGAACGTTCTGTAACCTTTTAAAAAGGTTCCAGGAAGTTTAGCCTGTAATGTTGCAGAAACATTCCAGGAACATTCTAAAAGCACAGCACTAAAGTATTTTGCAGTATACCTAACTCTAAAGTACTGCACTCGTCTTTCTTCAGTCCAACAGAACCACGCAACTACTCCGACATTACCAAGAGACTCCATCCTGAATCTGATAGTGCTACAGTTTCATATACCTCTTCCTACTTTCAGACTTGATGTCCGAGTTCTCATGAACGTGTACGTGTAAAAGAGCAAGAAACCAAAAGACCAGGCCTTGAGGAGAACCGTCTGTAGAGCTCAGAGACAGGACTGTCTGGAGGCACTGATCTGGAGAAGGCTGGTTGATGGATGTCTGTCCTGCTTGGTCCTGTTCCTGAACCGCATGTTGATGTTCCCCGTCAGGATGCTTGCAATGGTGCACTTGCAGCACCTTCAAGGACAACCTGAAGAGTCTTAGGGGTCTGAGGTGGTAGAGACACAGATGGGCCTACTGATCTATCGCCAGCTATCAAAATACACCCTCTCACTCTTTCTTTCTTCCTGAGTCTCTCTCTCTCCCGCCCTTAACTATCCCTTCATTCCTTCCCCACCCTGCTATTCTCAGCCTTTCATGCATCATTAACAATTCGAAGTGTGTGTGTGTGTGTGTGTGTGTGTGTGTGTGTTGTACGTAACAGGTAAAGCAGTAATGTCTGTCTGCCACAGCTGGCTTCAGCAGCCCAGCGCTGGGAGTGTTCGTCACGCGAGATTAGACTAATGTTATTTAGTCTAATTAGGTAACGTTCTAATGTCTACCGGTGATTAAGGTACATACAGTTCCACAGTGTTATGACTTGGATCTCAGTTTACAATGCAGGTGAAAGTAGAGCAGCACCCAAAGGTCTGATCTGCTGCTACGTCCTACTCTGACAACCTGAGCAATATTCAACATTAATTCAATGGCAATATTTAACTCAACAGTAAGATTGTTGTTAAGCACTTTTTGTGAACGAGCACCAGAACCAGACCCGATATCGTGTAGGAAACAAATGCAGTAGGTCCCTCCATACATATATGTTCTAGCTCAATTCCCCCAACCCCATTAGGACTCTGCCCCTTTGACATAGGGTGCTTCTGACACTAGGAGGGTGAGGACGAGCACATGCCTCCTTTGACACATGAAGTCCCGACAACCACGTCAACCACCACCTCTTTCCAAACGCGCTCAGAACAAAGCACCCATTTGTGTTACAGACGTTTGTTTTTCTCCCAATATCAAACATGGATCAACTTCTGGTCATGAGAAGACGTAGAAGACGACACCGTGCGAGACGAATGGCGTGTCATTGCTCCTGTACAACTAGACACGCCCTCAGCTGAGAAACCTACTAATCTTTGGTTCCTGCTGAGGAGGAACTTTTCAGGTTTCAGAACCTATTTTTCTTTTTGGTGGAAACCTAATCAGAATCAGATTCGAAAACGGAACCCATTCCACGTTGGTGGAAAAGGGCCTACAGAGTTTGGGGAGAGAGTGCCCTCTACCCACCCAGAGAGAGCATGGACAGTTTTGCACTCTCAGACTCTGGCTGCCGATGGCAAGCAGCTTGACTGGGGATTCGAACCTGCGATCCTCAGATCATAGTGGTAAGATCTGAAGAAGCGCTCCAGTACTTTTGTTGGTGATGAGGTGGGATGGTGATCATCCAACATCCTGACCTCACTAATGTTTGTTGAATGCACTCAAATCCTCACAGCAATGCTCCAAAATCCCCACAAAGTAGAGACTTCAGAGATCTCATCACCCATTAAACAACAGAAGCTGAAAAAGGACCAGTGCCGAATCCAGTTCCCCTTCGCATGCAGGCGTAAACACACCTCAACCCACACCCTCCACTCATTTACTGCACTCACAGTCCAGTGCTCCTCTGAACTCCAGGATGTTTCTGATGGTAGTGTCCGCTTTCTCCAACACTTCAAACAAACGGAAAAGAAAACACACAAAAAAGAGAACACACACCCCCACACCCAGCACTGACACGGACTGAACAGCCAGCACTACTCACCCCTCTGACCCATAACAGCCTCACTGACCACAATGGAGTAATGAATATATATACATATATATACATAATGCAATCCACACATCCTGACAGGGCACTGAAAGGAAAAGTGTGTGTGTGTGTGTGTGTGTGTGTGTGTGTGTGTGTGTGTGTGTGTGTGTGTGTGACTCACCTCATTGCCATGCATGTTGCCAACGTATTTGAATTCTGGAATGCCGGTTCGATGCTGTCTGGGATTCTGACCCAGAATTAACACCCACAGCTCTCTGCCTGCAAAGCAAACACAAACAGCCGGTCTTTAGCAGTCAGAGCCCCTCAGCACTGCCCACCGAATCGAGTTCAGCACAAAAGTCAGCGCGCCTTTGTGCTGGACACATGATTACTGTCTCACTGTTCTCAATCAATTCAATAAGATGAGTAAATAATGTCTCAGCGCAGTGTGGAGAGCACCTGGCAACCCGGCTGCCACTCATTCATTCATTGTGACACACACGGAGGCGGAGCTACAGTCCCTCATTAGGGTGAATATTAATAACCTGACTAACAGTCTCTTGAGGACAGATTCGACTACCTGAGCTGTGGATCTCTGCAGCTCCTCCAAAGTGACCATGGGCCAGAAAACTACTTGTGTGCTTAAGGTCGTTGTCTTTCTGCGTGGCCCACATTCTCTTGAGATTCAGCTCACAGACAGATGTTCTGACACCTTGCTGGAGTAATTCAGTATTTATTGCTCCATTAATGAGGATAAGCCATGCAGGTCCAGATGCAGCGAAAAACCATGATACTACCGCCACCATGTTTCACAGAGGGGATAGGGTTTTAGGCTGGAATGCATGAAATGTTCTCCTTTCTCCAAACATAACACTTCTCAGATCTTTTTTGATCTCGTCTGTCCATAAAACATTGTTCCAGTAGACTTCTGGCTTCAGGCCGTATGATCTTTATCCAACTGCAGAGCAGCAGGTTCTCCTTACACCCCGGCCATGCTCAACATTGTTGTTCAGTGTTCTCCTGAGGAGATAATTAATTCACAAATTCATTCTCTGTCTCTCTCTCTCTCTCTCTCTCTCTCTCTCTCACTCTCTCTCTCTCTCCCCCACTCATACTCCATTGTGCTGGAGTGGTCTCCCACAGGCTCACACACTCGTACTTTATTCACTCTGCAAGTTGGAGCATGTTTGCTTGAATAGTGTGTCAGCAGGTAGAAATCCACAGGACAAACCGGAGGGGAAAATGCTGTTCATTCAGACCGAGAGGTTTGAAGCGATCAGTGTGGAGCTCTCAGAGAACACGCAGAGTCTAAAAAGCCGTAAACGACTCTTATCTGCTGAATCAAACCTCTGTAGAACCCAAAAACCAGAGGCTTTGGCTGTCAAACAAAAACCGTAACGACTTTCCCATTTTCCTGATTTCCATTAAACGTATTCTCCCTCACATATACTTGGTCCTTGAAGGTGAAATTAGAATCAGGTGTTTTCAATCAATGGGAGACAATCAGGTGTGAGTGGGCGTGGCCTGCTCTATTTAAAGATCTGGGATCTATCAAAGTCTGATCTTCACAACAAAGGAGATTCTGAGGAGCTCAGAAGAAGAGCTGTTGATGCTCATCAGGCTGTAAAAGGTTGTAAAACCTTCTCTAAAGAGTTTTGAACTCCACCGATCCACAGTCAGACAGATTGTGTAGAAATGGAGGAGATTCAGGACCATCATTACCCTCCCCAGGAGTGCTCCACCAACAAAGATCACACCAAGAGCAAGGTGTGTAACAATCACCAGCTCACAAAGGAACACAACAGAACTTCTAAACAACTAAAGGTCTTTCTCACATTGATTAATGTTAATGTTCATGAGTCCACCATCAGGAGAACACTGAACACTAGTGAGCAGGGCAGGGTTGTGAGGAGAAGCTGCTGCCTGTCTGCAGTTTGATGAAGACCACATGGACCAGTCAGAAGGCTCTAGGAAATAAATGTAGAATTTAAGGCGGAATTGAAGTCAAACAAGCCAGTTGTGTGTTCTTCATCTTGCAGCTTTGTGTCTTCCAGGCAGCTGTAACTGCGTCACTGGTTCAGGTGTAAACAGTGTAGGAAATGTCAAATAAGCTGCTGTCTGAGTGATTGTGTGAATACAGCGGCAGCATTTAAGGTGGAACGGAAACCTCCGCTGGCTACTGGTTACAAGACTATTAATTATTAAAAATCCAACCTTGAGAAGAACAATGAGTTCGGAGAGTCTTTATTTTCTGTTTCTCATGTCCCTTCATCTTCAGACTAATGCGAGACGCTAACTCTTGGGGGAGACAGGGCCTTAATTGGTATGTAATGCACCTACTGGGTGTTTAAGGTGGTCTGTCTCTGGTGACGATGCAGAACTATCATATCTATCTTTTCTTTTTCACAAACCATATTTTGTGCAAAGTGAAACGAATACAGTAAACCATGATCCTGCTTTAGATCCTGCAGAAGTGTGGATTTGTTTACACCTGAGACCCAGTCTGGATACTGGTCAGAGTCTATCTGTGTGACTAGCAGGTCATTTCAGCAGTGTTTGACCACCACTTTTAGAGCCTGTCTAGTCACGGACTGAAGTCGGGCCAGCTGGGCAGGTGGCCCCTGGATTAAGCTCCAGTCATCTCAGGTCTCCACGCCAGTCCCCTCAGCTGGCCGATACAGTGGGATTACACTAACGCAGGACAGAGGCCCTGTCGGCTGGACAATCTGTTCAAGCTTTAGGAGGAAACATGGCCTGGGGTCAGAGCCAGCTCCTCACAAACACGTCCAGCAGCTGACCGTCTGAATCATACATTTCCTGAGGAAAATGCTCCCTCAGGGACTGGATGCCTTCTGAAAATCACGTCTCATATGGAGTTTTCTCACAGCATCTACACTACTCAATTCTACTCAACTTCATTCCACTCAATTCTATTCAACTTGACTCAACGCTGTTCAACTCTACTCACTTGTAATCCATCCTGCTCAACTCTACACAACTCCTCTCAACTCTATTCAACTCTACTCAACTGTACTCAGTTCAGCTGAACTCCACTTGACTCTAATCGGGTACTCAAATCTGCTCCACTCCACTCTGCTCAGTTCTACTCGATGCTATTCAACTCTACTCAGTTTGACTCTTCTCAACTCCACTCTGCTCAAGTCTACTCAACTCAACAATAAGCTCAGTTATGCGCAACTCCACTTGACTCTAATCAACTCCACTCTGCTCAATTCTGCTCAACTCCACTCAACTCTACTGAGTTCTGCACAGTTAAGTTGACTTCTGGAGTTACACATTTCAATCAATTAATTCAAATTTGAATTAGAATAAGATTCTGTTTTTCATGAGCTATGAACCAAACTGATCAACAGTAAAACAAAAAAAGGCTTGAAATGTCCAGCATAAACAACATGTCCAGACAAAAAATATTATTGTGGAAACATCTGGAATATCTATCCCAACATTAAACATCCAATAGATAAAATGCTTGAACAGCTAGATAAAATACCACACACACACACTAGGGGGCAGTGAACACGTGCCCGGAGCGGTGGCAGCCCTATCCATGGCACCCAGGGCACAGCTGGGGAGTTAAGTGTCTTACTCAAGGCCACTTCAGTCATGTCCTGCCAGTTCAGGGAATCAAACCGGCAACTTTCCAGTCACGTGGCTTTAATCTCCATTCAAGTTCACAGCTGAATGCCTCCAACTTGCACAGCTTGTCTAGTCCCTGTAGAGAAGTGCTGCCAATAGAATAGGACTCTCTGGAGCAGATAAACAAACATGACCCTATTGGTACCATGTCTCATACCAGGCGTGGGCTAGAGGGGTATAAAGCCCCCCAGCATTGAGCTGTGGAGCAGTGGAGCTGTGTTCTCTGGAATGATGGTGTCACTGAATTCCATCGAGTGCTCACAGCACTGCTCAAAATATCCAAAATCTACACAAAAGTCCTTTCTGGACACTAGAAACAGTTACGCCAACAAAAAGCAGGACAAACTCCTTTCTTGTGTTGGTGTAGAGTGGTGGGCTCTTACAGATTGAATCCCGGGAATCCTGCCCTGGGAAAGGTGGTGTTGTCCTTCACTAAGCTACACCGATCTACTGTATTCAGTTAAATGTAAACAAATGAGGAGTTAAGAATCTCGGAAAGACCTGGAGTGGACAGTCTAAATAACTCCCCAATGAGATGCAAACAGAGGGGTCTTAGAGAAGCCAGGGCTGTTTCTTATTCTGCCTCAGAGCATCAGCTGAGCGTCTGGAATCAGAAGGTCAGCCGAGGTTTTAATTAAGCAAAGTGCAGGCAGACGCCAATCACGAGACAGACGTTTTCCTGCGTTCATTTAAAGTAGTCTCTTTAGTCTCTGTGTCTTTTGTGCACTGAGGACCACCCAGAGGCTGAGAGGTTGAGTATAACAGTGTATGTGAAGCTGACGGAGTGAGAGAGAGAGAGAGAGAGAGAGAGAGAGAGAGAGAGGAAAGAAGTAGTGGGGTACAAAGACAGCAAGGAGAAACAAGGGGTTGCCTGGCAGACTACGTGTCCTCTCAATACTGGTTTTGTGTTGAGCCAAAAGCAACCTGATCCAATGGGTTTCAAAATGCCACAGACTGGCAGCAGCACCTGGACCTGAGATCGACCAGTGTCTTTATCACCCAGTAATCTTAAACAGCACTGAACACAATGCTTACAATCACCTGATATAAGTTGTAATCCTGCCATCCTGCTTTGGGAAAAATTCCCTGAACTCTGCACCTTTTATAGAGGAGAGAAAAGAGAACAACCTTTGAAAACCTGAAACTGCAGGTCAGCAGGGCACTGTCTATAATGAAGGTACAACGTAACTCAAAAGAGCAGAAACTGTACTACAGTGAAAGGACGGTACCGTATCACAATCTAACTCCATTAAAGAGCAGAAATCGTACTACAGTGAAAGTACGGTACCGTATCACAATCTAACTCCATTAAAGAACAGAAACTGTACTACAGTGAAAGTACAGTACCGTATCACAATCTAACAGAATTAAAGAGCAGAAACTTTAACTTTAAATGGTTAAAATATATTTTTTCCATTAGACCAATGAGCCGTTATAATACTAATACACACGTATATTAAGAGAAGAAGGAACTGAAGTGTGAACCTTTAGGGTTAAACAGGTTCAACTACACTCAGATCCACCGTCTAGTGTCGTGGTTGGATCCTTATGAATAATTCAGTTTCCTGCTTTGGTTTCTATAGACGTAAAGCTGACTTTCCTGCTTCTTCCCATAGGCAAAGTAAACGTAAGCCTTGTTGGTCATACTAATTCCTCACCACAGGAGATGCTCTGTGCTGCTTTACAAGCACTACATGAGGACGCCTGAATGGCCGTTTCAAACGGCAGCTCTGAAGTGGACCTGATTTCACTTTCAAATCACACAACATGTGAAGAGGAGCACAGATATCCTTCCCGTTCAGCGCTGATAACACAGGCCAGATCAAAGACCCCTTTCAGGGTGGGCGTCAGGGCACCACTTTAGGAGTCTGCACCCACTTTTAGGCTCCATGAACAAACATTCCTCATATTCACCAACACTATATGTCCAAATATTTGTGGACACCCCTTCCAATGAATGCATTCAGCTACGTTAAGCTGCTCCCATTGCTGACACTGATGTGCAAATGCACTCACAGGTGGTCTAGTCCCGGTAGAGAAGTACTGCCAATAGAATAGGACTCTCTGGGGCAGACTTGTTGCTTAGAGGGGTACAAAGCCCCCCAGCTTTGCTCTCTGGATACTTTCCAATACTTGAAGTGGGTGAGGTGGGATGGTTATGATCCAACATCCGGACCTCACGAACACTCATCGCTGAATGCAATCATATCCTCACAGCAATGGTCAAAATGTAGTCTAGTAGAAATAATTCCTTGGACAGTAGAGACAGTTACTCCAACAAACGCTGCATCAACTCTTTTTTAATACCCTTGATTTCAGAAGTGACAAAAGTGGATGGTCTATCTCATCACCCAAAGAAGCCCCTGTAGCACCTTTCTCTTTGAGAGTTGGTGTCATATCTAGAATTTGTGTATATCTAGAACGGCGGATCTCCTGGGATTTTCAGCTCAGCAGTCTCTAGAGTTCCTGAGAATGGTGGAATAAAGAAAACCCATCTACTAAGGGGCAGTCCTGCAGATGAGAGGTCAGGGGTAACTCAGAGAACCACTCCTTGAGCAGGATGAGCTACAACATCAGAAGACCTCCACGTCCACTTCTGTGAGACAAAACAGAAAGCTGAGGCTGCAGTGGACACAGGCTCACCAACACTGGTCAGCTGAAGACTGGAGAAATGTAGTTTGATCTGATGAGTCTGGGTTTCCCCTGAGGAACACAGAAGGTGGGATCTGGAGGAAGAGTCCATGGATCCAACCTGCCTTGTCCAGGCAGGAGGAGGGGGTTTAATGGAGGGGGCATTTATATATTTAATGATATAAGCTCAGAGAACCACTCCGTACAACAGTGGAGATCAGATCAGCAGCTCAGACTGAACCAGACATCCAGCCTTGAGGAGAATGAGCTACAACAGCAGAAGATCTGGCAACTGTTGTGAGGCTGTGGAAGCTCTTGTGGTCTGGGGTGGGGGGGGGCATGGTAATCTGTCTACCTGCAGGGCATCACCACTGAGACAGGAGCTAGGACTCCACGCCTCATTTCAGCTTTGAAGTACATATACCAGTGTGTGTGTGTGTGTGTGTGTGTGTGTGTGTGTGTGTGTCCTGTTGTGTTGCTTGAAGCTACAGGAGAGGTGACAGGCACAGGCATGTGCTGAGATAGCGAGCTGTTGTTGTGTCTCGCTGGTGAATAAATGTAACAAAATATTGCATTTCTCTGTTGACAGATAACGGCTCCCTCAGAAAGATCACGTCCACCAGCTTTTCAGAGCTTTCTCCTGAACGATCTCTTAAATCAGCCCAAACACACCGTTCACACGTATATAAGGTTCCACTTTATAACAGCAGCACCGCCAGAACAGAATTAGGTTATCAGGAAAAATGTAAAAAAAAACTGGAGTGAGACATTCCAAAGGATGGAATAAGACTGGAGTAAGACTATCAGGAGGCTGGAGTGAGAATGGAGTGAGACTGTAAGGAGACTGGAATGAGAGTGGAGAAAGATTTTCAGGAGAATGGTGTGAGACTGTTAGGAGGCTGGAGTGAGAATGGAGTGAGATTTTCAGGAGAATGGAATGAGAATGGTGTGAGAATAGAATGAGACTTAGGAGGCATGAGCGAGAATGGAGTGAGACTGTAAGGAGGCTGGAGTGAGAATGGAGTGAAACTGTTAGGAGGTTGGAGTGAGAATGGAGTGAGACTGTAAGGAGACTGGAATGAGAGTGGAGTAAGATTTTCAGGAGAATGGAGTGAGACTGTTAGGAGGCTGGAGTGAGAATGGAGTGAGACTGTAAGGAGACTGGAATGAGAGTGGAGAAAGATTTTCAGGAGAATGGTGTGAGACTGTTAGGAGGCTGGAGTGAGAATGGAGTGAGATTTTCAGGAGAATGGAGTGAGATTTTCAGGAGAATGGAATGAGAATGGTGTGAGAATAGAATGAGACTTAGGAGGCTGGAGTGAGACTGGAGTAAGATTTTCAGGAGAATGGAATGAGAATGGTGTGAGAATAGAATGAGACTTAGGAGGCAGGAGCGAGAATGGAGTGAGACTGTAAGGAGGCTGGAGTTAGATTGGAGTAAGATCTTCAGGAGAATGGAGTGAGAATGGTGTGAGACTAGAGTGAGACTTAGGAGGCTGGAGTGAGGCTGGAGTAAGATTTTCAGGAGAATGGTGTGAGACTGTTTGGAAGGAGGATGGACTGAAAACTGGAGTGAGAATGGAGTGAGACCAGAGTGAGCCAAATTCTGAACGGTTCACCAATTTTGAAGCCCATCCACATTAATGGCTCGCCGTCAGGACGCTGATTATTGTAGCTCAGCAGATGATCAACAACAGAAGTCGTCATTTGTGACTGTAAGAGGTTCTGTTATCACTTCAGCACAGACACATCTGCCAGCCACTGCTCGTCCAAACAGCTGCTGGCTTTGTCCTCAGCACAGCCTGGTTCTCAAACAATCTGTAAGAAGGACTATATTTCTGATGAGTGGGGTGTAATGACAGAGTGCTGAGAGCCGAGGACTCAGCAGAGTGACGACGCGGTTGTGGTTTACAGTCTGAGGTCGAAAACAGGTTGTTTATCACAGAAACTGAAAGACACTCACACAAGTACAGGACAGAGTAACGACCTGAGTAAAGCTTCTGATTCAACCTTTACAGGACAACTTTACAGAATAAAGTGTCTGTCCGGTTCTAGATAAACCAAAAGGATGTGCTTTGAGTCACTAATTCTCCACTAGTCTGGATTGTGTATGTTATAGTCGAGGACAGAAACACTGTAGTGAGGTTCCAGACCCTCAGTGAAGAGCTCCAGCCCTCCCTGGACAGTGGAGACAGAGACCCTTTCGTGTCCAAACCTTTGACTGGTACTGTATATATATATATATATATATATATATATATATATATATATATATATATATATGTGACCATGTCCACACCCAAAGTGCTCTACTATCAGGACAGTCAGGACAGATGACAGGTCTTACACCGGTACTATAACTGGACTGTCAGCCCCGCCATGTCCCCCTATAAAGACTGATTCACTGAATTTCACTTGCTGACAGTGACAGAAGTCAGTCGGCACCCAGTGTGGGGACAGGCGTGGTCTTCTGGGTGTCAGTGCATGTTGAAGCACATTTACAGCTGTGGCCGAGGAACCGAAGGAGAGGAAGCAGAAACAGAGGGGAATTCACCCATCCCACATGGGGTTCCGGTATGCAGTGTGGCCTTCAGTCACACACATTACAGAGAGAGAGAGAGAGAGAGAGAGAGAGAGAGAGAGAGAGAGAGAATGCAGGTCTCAGCAGCACATAGTGTGAAATTTGTTTCAACTGTGGACACACTCTTATCACACTTATCCAGAACAACAAGGTTAGCAGTCTTGCTCACAGACTCTTATTGGTGTGGCCAGCAGAGTTGACAGACCAGTATGAGTTGGGGATGAGCTGGCCAAGTTGGGATGAGTTTGGAATGAAGTTGTGGATGAGCTGGCAAGTTGGGATGAATATGGAATGAGATAAGGGATGAGCGTAGCAGTTGGGATGAATATGGAATGAGTTGGGGATGAGCTGAAGTTGGGATGAATATGGAATGAGTTTTGGGGGATGAGCTGGCAAGTTGGGATGAATATGGAATGAGTTTGGGATGAGCTGGCAAGTTGGGATGAATATGGAATGAGATGGGGATGAGCTGGCAAGTTGGGATGAATATCGAATGAGTTGGAGATGAGCTGGCAAGTTGGGATGAATATGGAATGAGTTTGGCATGAGCTGGCAAGTTGGGATGAATATGGAATGAGTTTGGGATGAGCTGGCAAGTTGGGATGAATATGGAATGAGATGGGGATGAGCTGGCAAGTTGGGATGAATATCGAATGAGTTGGAGATGAGCTGGCAAGTTGGGATGAATATGGAATGAGTTTGGGATGAGCTGGCAAGTTGGGATGAATATGGAATGAGATGGGGATGAGCTGGCAAGTTGGGATGAGTTTGGAATGAGTTGGGGATGAGCTGGCAAGTTGGGATGAATATGGAATGAGTTGGGGATGAGCTGGCAAGTTGGGATAAGTTTGGAATGAGTTGGGGATGAGCTGGCAAGTTGGGATGAGATGGGGATGAGTGTGGAATGAGTTTGGGATGAGCTGGTGAGTTGGGATGAATTTGGAATGAGTTGGGGATGAGTTTGGAATGAGTTTGGGATGAGTTTGGAATGAGTTTGGGATGAGTTTGGAATGAGTGGGAGTCATGATCATCCAACACCCTGACCTCACTAAGACTTTTGTCACTGAATGCAATCAAATCTTCACAGCAGCGCTCCAAAATCTAGTACGAATCGTTTCCTAGACAGGATGTTGGATAATCACCACCAAACCTCATCCCCAACTCCACAACTCGTGCCCAAATTTCTGGATTGAGTGCCATCATTCCAGAGTTCCACTGTTCCACAGCTCCGTCCTGAGGGGCTTTGTACCCCTCTAGCCCACACCTGGCATTAGACACGGAGCCAACAGGTTCAGTTCTTCTCTACAGGAACTAGACCGTAGACTAGAAGCTGTGTGTGCATTTGAACATCAGTGTCAGCAATGGGTGCAAACTGGTGTCCACAAACTTTTGGACATATAGTGTGTGCAGTAAGAGCAGGTCCAGCCCTGGAATTAAACCCCTTTTCCAGCTTACCTTCCACAGACTGGCCAATGCTGTGGAGGTGCGTGAATTCGGAGTAGTTCTTGCTGACCTCTGTCAGGTACTGCCCCACCTGCACTGAGTTGTGATAGAGGAACTGCAGACCCAAGGTGGACGGTGTGATCCAGAAGCAGCAAAGCATGAGAAACAGCATGGCTTCTGCTGGGGCATGAACCTTCTGCAGGTCCTGCAGAGCAGAAAAGAGCAGAGGAAAACGTTAGTGTGAGGAGAAACAAATGGAGAAAACCTGCATAAATCCAATTACAGTGTTTATACTGGACCCAGTATAAACTGGCAGGAAGACCTGCCTGATGTTTGGACTGGATTTATTGGCATCAGTGGAAATAGCAGCAATAAAGAACTGGAAATATGAAGAAACGGGAATTCTGTCCTAACATTGTGGAGGTTTATGTTTTTAATGTGTTTTATGGTTCCGTTTTATCTCCTTTAACAAAATTCCAGACATGCGTTCCTCAATCCCATAACACTGGAATAACTCATGGAATAATAACATTTATAAGAGGTTATGAGGTTGAGGTGCATGTTATTATATCGGATGTTCTGATCCAGAGGACCAGGACCGAATAATTGAATGGATCAAGTCCAGTCCACTTCCGATCCTTTGTTTTTACTGCTGTGTTCTAGGACAGCACTCTCTGCTGCCCTCTAGAGGTGCTTTCAACAGAAATTATTACCATCTCGCAAGAAATTCTATTATTACTACTATTATTACTGCTGCTGCTGTTACATAGACTAAAACTATCACATCTGATATTGTGATACTGCTAATACTATTTACGTAATTGTGCACACAGGCCCACACGGGGAAACACACACTAGTGAATTCACACACACAAGGGGGCAGTGAGCACACGTGCCCAGAGTGGTGGGCAGTCAAGGGCGCCTTCTGCTCCTGCTGCTTCCGTTTATGATCGACACAATTCTAAACGAATAATGTTAATATTTCAAAAATATTAGAAAGTTTTCAAACAACGTAAAATATATTCTTTGTTTTGCTGATGTTGAAGGTGATGATGTCATCGCTGGAGTCAAGCCCAAGCATGCAGGTTGAATCATCTGAATGAATAAACACTCCAACCTCAGCTGTGGGTAAATGACTGGGATTTATTTAAAGCTCCTTCAACAACAGCGCGTCACAGCGTCACACAGTCCTTTATTCCATAATGACCAACTCGACCTGCCAGATACGTCTGAGGCGAAGACCATCATCCACAGACTCACACTCCACCACTCACTCTGCTGAAGAAGGAAACCAGTGTAACAACAACACTACTACTACTACTACTGTCACCGTTACTGCTGCCACTGCTAACACTGCACTACTACCTCCACTGTTACTACTACTACTGTCACCGTTACTGCTGCCACTACTAACACTGCACTACTGCCTCCACTGTTACTACTACTACTGTCACCGTTACTGCTGCCACTACTAACACTGCACTACTACCTCCACTGTTACTACTACTACTACCACTGTCACCATTACTGCTGCCACTGCTAACACTGCACTACTACCTCCACTGTTACTACTACTACTGTCACCGTTACTGCTGCCACTACTAACACTGCACTACTACCTCCACTGTTACTACTACTACTACCACTGTCACCATTACTGCTGCCACTACTAACACTGCACTACTGCCTCCACTGTTACTACTACTACTGTCACCGTTACTGCTGCCACTACTAACAGTGCACTACTACCTCCACTGTTACTACTACTACAACTACTGTCACTGTTACTGCTGCCATACTCTAATGCTACTAACACTGCTGCTGCTTTTACATTAATATTACACATTCTACCATTAATACTTACAATTACCAATGTTAATACTACTATTACTAATAATACTACTAAATACACACAATACTACTACGACCACTTACATTTTCAGTGTATATCAATAGAAACATATGGTCTGAAATATTAAGCTTAGTACTGTGATTGCTACTACACTTCTTACTATTACTACTTAACAACTAACATATTACATCTGATATTAAAGCTAAAATTCACTCTAATATTATTACTGCAAATGAATTACAGTGAAAATTGTTATAAACTAATATTGTTAGTAGTACTACACATATTACTTACAATATTATTAAACATAAACTATTAGAGTTCATATAATAATAATAATATAAAGACCAGGGAATGTAACACTGTATCTAACAGTACAACTAA
Organism: Acestrorhynchus altus; assembly: GCA_034509495.1. Classification (NCBI taxonomy): domain Eukaryota; kingdom Metazoa; phylum Chordata; class Actinopteri; order Characiformes; family Acestrorhynchidae; genus Acestrorhynchus; species Acestrorhynchus altus. The sequence goes on along the minus strand of CM067501.1, from coordinate 51,671,723 downwards.
CATTGACATTTCTACTATTTTTATAATAAAGTTTCTTATAGACAGTGCTGATAGTACACCTACAGTATTAGTAGTTGTGTAGTAGTTCATACTATTATTACTAAACTAAAACTAATCCTGCTGATTTTAATATAAATATTGGGAATTTCTGTAATATTAGGTCTGTTATGGCAATGGCATGTAGTTTTACAACAAGTATTGTTAAAATGAATACTATTAGTATTACTACACTGAGTTTACTACTGCGATTACTGCTTATATAAATGTATTACATCTGAGCAATAATTATATTATTATAATAATTATATATTATTGTTATTATTATTATTATTATTACATAATTAAGAAATTCCAATATTGTTAATAAGGTGTTAATTTTATTACTACATATATTATTATCACTATCACTACTGTCCTATTTATTAATACTATGTCTAAAACTACTTATTCTAACATTATTATAGTTGATTTTAATATAAAACTGGGAAAGATACTGTTAAAAAATGAATACTATTACTACTAAAGTTAAAAATATTACATCTGAGAAAAATAAAATCTTAGTGTCATTAAAAGTTCTACTCTTAAAAGTAATGTTTCTCCTGCTGGACCTTCTGTTACTCACTGTGTTCCTCCTGATCTGCTCCTCTCACTCTCCTCTCCTGCTCCTCTGCTGTGTGAGCTTCACCCTGCCCCACGTGTGTGTGTGTGTGTGTGTGTGTGTGTGTGTGTGTGTGTGTGTGTGTGTGTGTGTGAGGCGGAGCTTCAGACTGAGAGCTCAAATAAAGGCACAGAGATGCACAGCCAGTGGAAAAACTGTGTATATATAAATAAACCCCCTTCTGCTTCACTCACTGGCCACTTTATTAGAAACACCCCCTTCTGCTTCACTCACTGGCCACTTTATTTGAAACACCCCCTTCTGCTTCACTCACTGGCCACTTTATTAGAAACACCCCCCTCTGCTTCACTCTCTGGACACTTTATTAGAAACACCCCCTTCTGCTTCACTCACTGGACACTTTATTAGAAACACCCCCTTCTGCTTCACTCACTGGACACTTTATTAGAAACACCACCTTCTGCTTCACTCACTTTATTAGAAACTGCTACACTAAATGTGCAAATATTTGTGGACACCTCTTCAAATGGGGTGATGAGCATCCAACATCCTGACTTCATGTTTCTGTTACTAAATGCAATCAAATCCTCACAGCAATGTTCTAGAATCTAGTAGAAAGTCTTGTCTGGACAGTAGAGACAGTTACTGTAATGAAGCAGGAGAAACTCTTTAGGACTTCAGAAGAAACAGTGAATGAGCAGGTGTCCCAATACTTTTGTCCGTACGGTGTACATTATATAAGTGTAGGTTATTATACATCAGCATTTCACTGTATTATCTTACAAAGAACCACAGTGTTGATATATGACTGTAAGGCTCCTCCAGGACGCTGAGACACACACACACACACACACACACACACACAGGCCTGTCCATGCAGGTTTATCTACGTGCAGGTCTGTAGTTTACTGTAGATGTTTAGGTGTGAGGGTCCGTGTGTCGTATCCTGCAGGCCGAGCCACGTCTGTGAGAACGGATCCATTCAACGAAGAACAGAAGAACCAATTCACACCAGATTCTTATCAGAACCGACCGTTAGTGGAGATAAAAATCTTTGCAGTTGCAAAACGTAGTGTGTGTGTGTGTGTGTGTGTGTGTGTGTGTGTGTATGTTCTGTGTGAGAATAAGGGACAAGAGATAGAAATGACCAAAATATCATATTTACTGGAGAAAATGTTCCAATATTCCAGATCTCTGAGGGCAAAAGCATGTGAAGCTTCAGGATCAGCAGATCATTTGAAGGTGACAATCAGGTGTGAGTGGGTGTGGCCTGTTTAATTTAAAGAACAGGGATCTATTAAAGTCTGGTCTTCACAACAAAGGAGGTTCTGAGGAGCTCAGAAGAAGAGCTGTTGATGCTCACCAGGCTGGAAAAGGTTACAGAAGCATTTCTAAAGGGTTTGGACTCTCATGGACAAATGGAGGAGATTCAGGACCATTATGACCCTCCCCAGGAGTGCTCCACCAACAAAGATCACACCAAGAGCAAGGTGTGTAAGAGTCCACCAGCTCACAAAGGATCCCAATAGAACTTCTAATCAATCTTTCTCACATTGACTGATGTAATGTTCATGAGTCCACCATCAGGAGAACACTGAACAATGGGGAGCAGGGCAGGGTTGGAAGGAGAAGCTGCTGCTCTCCTATAAGAACATCTGCAGTTTGAGAAAGCTCCCATGGACCAGCCAGAAGACTGGAACAATGTTTATGGATGAATGAGGGCAAAGTAGATCATTTTGGTTTAACTGAGTAGTGTTTGGAGAAAGGAAAACACCCCATCTGTGAAACATGGTGGTGGTAGTGAAACATCAGAATATCTGTCCCTGAGCTGAATCTTAAAAGTATGTGGGTCATGCACCAAGACAACGACCCTATTCACACAAGCAGATCCAGGAAACAAAGGTTCTACAGTACATGTGTCTGTCTTTCTGACTTTTTGTTTTCCTGCTGCAGTTCTGAATCTTCTCCTTCATCTCACTGAAGAAACCACAGAGATAAACGAGGCAGCGTGTCTGTGAATCAGTAACGTCACTGTCGGTGGTTTTCCTGTGTGCTGAAGATGTGAATCTCGGTCAGAGAGATGGTGTTCTTGGCTTACAGCTCTGAGATGTTTGCCCTTTGCTCCTCAGCGTGTTTGTTTTGAAAGCTTGTGAAGTTAATTTGATTTTTGGTATGCGTCTGTGTGTGTGTGTGTGTGTGTGTGTGTGTGTGTGTGGTCTGTTCAGTCATTTGTTGTGAGAGCAGAGAAAACTATGCACCAGTCTTCTCCATTCAGAAAAGCCCAGAGAAGTGGTGCTCAGTCACCACCCACACCAAACACCACCACAATACACACCTCGTTCACTCAGCAGCTCGTTATCGGGGTCTCGCTGGGCAGGTGTGTAAGGGAAGGAAGAACAAACCAGTGTAGAGTGAAGCAGGTGGTGAGAGGAACCCACGCTGAAGAACACTGGTCAAGAAACGTTCTGCAGACTGGAGCTGCAGCCCTGCTCCACTCCACCTCTTCCACCTGATTACTGCATTCAGGAGAGCCTAACCATCTCCAGTTCATATTCTGCTTCTCAATGTTTTTTTTCCATCTGTCCATCTATCTCTACATCTCTGTCTCTCACTCCATTCATCCTTCTGTCTGCTCTTTATCCAGCAAACCAATCAGTCAGCCTGTCTATCCATCCATCCATCCATCCATCCATCCATCCATCCATCCATCCATCCATCCATCTGCCTGTCTCTCCCATCCATCCATCCATCCATCTGGCTGTCTTTCACACCATCCATCCATCCATCCATCCATCCATAGACATTATTAACCTCATTCAGTTGTGGGAATCTGAGCTCTGCATCGTGTGGTTCTGCCAACCCTAGTAAGAACATCTGACTCTGATTTGGACAGAAGAAGAACAAAAACCATGGAGGTCATGGAGATCCTGCTCAGGTCTGACCTGCATTGTTCCGGATCTGGAATCTGGGTCCAAACCGGCTTCGCTCCGCTTTGCAAGTGGACACTGGAGCAGACCTTTACAGATGGTAGTTCAGATGGTAGCTCACTCCTGGGAGCCAGTGAACAGAGTGATCGGAGGTCACAGAACCGAAGAATTATGGATCACAAGGTTGTGGGTTCAGTACCCGGAACCAGTAAGCTGCTTGCACTGGGTCCAGAGTCCAGAGATGGTCTAGCCATTCCAAAGCCCTTCCTAGATCAATGTTTGATCTGCTCTTTCTCTGAATCATTAACAAATGCTCTAACACAGTGTGTGTGTGTGTGTGTATGTGTGTGTGTGTGTGTGTGTTATGACTGCAGGTCATTGTTTCTTTCTCCTCAAGGCCGAGTTAAATTGTGCGGCTCATTTACAATGAAAACAGCGCAGCCGCCGGCCTCGGATGATAGTGTGCAGCAAACACTGCCCTTCAAATCTATGGAGGCCTTATTTCTACTGTAAGGTTCAATCAGAAGACCTCGAACAGTCGGTGAACTCAAGATCCGCACTTTACCAGCAGGCACGCGCTGCTTTCTAGGCTCCAGAACTCAGGATCAGAGTCATCTACAGACACGACACACATATCGTAACAAACTACAGACCAAACAACGATGGTCTCATCACCGTGAGATGAATAATTCAGCTAAACCCATTGTCCTCCTTGTCCCTTATGGATTTTGGACACAGAGTCAGTTACAGCTGTGACGCATCAGAAAACGTTCCAGAAGTTAGAGACCTGACCTGGACCACAGCAGCCTCCATCAGTTTCACATTTATTCCTGTGCTTGTTCAGATGCTTTCCTTCCAGCTGGGGATGCTGATATCCGGTGTGAGATGTGTACATGTTTAGGTTGGACACTCATGTCCAGGTCTTTCCTTGTGCTGCCAACCCGTTGGATCTGCTGGACTGGAGCGTCCTCCACCATCCATTCTGATTCTGGCATGTTGGTCACAGCAGAGCTCAGAGTGATGTATTTTATAGCAGCTGTTTCTGGGGTGGACACGCTCGAACCTCATGAGGACTGAGAAGCGGAAGACTTTTTGGTGCTGAACAGAAGAACCATATTCAACAGGTCTTTCATTTTACAGAAGAACCACGTACTGTTTTTAACCTTTGAATGATTCAGAAAGATCATCGATGAATCTCCATCAGTAACACTCGTACTCGCCCACTGCCTTCCAGGTGGTCTGACTGTGGCATTGTCTTCCACGTGGTCTTCAAGTGGAACGTGATTGTACAGTCGGACCTCTTCTACAGGCTTTCACTTCGACTAAAAATCACATTTTAAACATTATTTTTCAGTTTTAGCAAAAAAAAAAAAAAAAAAAAAATAAACAAATATACTTTGATTAGTTGCAAATAATCAATTAACTATATAAATATTATTAGATTAATCACTTCACATGAACTTATTATTAATAATAAAAAAATAAAAACGAAATATTATTAAAATATTTATTATATTTAAAAGTATGACAAAAAATTATTTTTATAAGTCATTTTTAAAATACATTTTTATTAGTATTGTAATATATTTTCATATATTACAGTATTTCATTTACAGGGTTAGCAATGGATATATTTTTATACATACATTTTATATATATATATATGAATGTATTTGAAAATGCATTTTTTATATATAATATAAAAATATATGTTATATTCATTACATTTAAAGTGATGTAATAATTTAATAATATTATATATACTGGACTGTTTGGTTACAAAAACTGCATGAACTAAAAGCTCATTCTCTGTTGCCATCTGCTGGTTGAATCAAGCCACTGCAGGTGGTTTCCCTGTTGAATAAGATTCCAGACTGAATGTCAATCAGATTTCAGTGAAATTCCATTTCAGTAATGTTTCCTGAACTGGAGCAAAACACACTGTAAATAAATGACATTTTCTCATTAAAGTCAAATTTAAATAAATCAAGCTTCTTAAAATAAAGAAGTGTTGTCACCTGACAGACATGCTGATGTCCTGCACGTTCCTCTGAGCTGTTAGTGTCCCTTCTATCACTCTCATCTGCGATGGTCCCCAGATCATCACACCAGCTCAGCAAACAAAGGGGACGGTGGCTTGGTCAGAATGTCCACAGGCATTCGAGTGCATCGTAGGGACATGCCTAACAGTCAGGGAGGTACACTACCCAAAAGTAGCCTCTGAGAGCCTTTTTACAGGACAGTGGAGGGAAGCCTAATTTTATGGCCAATCACACACGGACTCGAACCGAACACGGCCCAGAAACATTAGAGGACCTTCGTATGAGACAAATATAGTCTTTATATACAGATTTCCATTCCACCTTAAACGGTCCTGCTCTCTTGGACAAACCAGCTATTAGGACATAAGACATGAAAAATTATATTTCTGAAAAAAATCAAATCACGTCGAGACCTGGTGTTTAAGAAACCGGCCTTGTGACCGGTTTGACTCCCTGAGCAGGTAGGACATGACCCAAGTGTCCTTGAGCAAAGCCCTGAACTCCCACTGCTCCGGGCACGTGCGCTCACTGCCCCCTTGTGTGTGAAGTACGTGTGTGTGTGTGTGTGCCGTAGACCGCGGCTGTAGTCGTGGACAAATGATGCGACAGGGAATAATGAGAGATTGCCTTCAGGTCAAATGAGCAAGCCTAGATCTTCTATTTTTCCTTAGAAGACCTTCTTGCAGACACAAGAAGAACCAACAGAAGCATGTTTGTTCATCACCACCCAGGGGTTCGATTTTTATTAGAGAAAGTCATTGTTGATCGTCAAGTTGCATTTAGTAGTGTCACCAAAAACGAAAGGAAACAGTCAAAATAATCACAACAGAAACGCTGTATCAAAATGCACTATTCTTAACAATATATACAGATACAGGCCTGGAGAAGCAGTCTGCGGCGCGCGGCGGCAGAGAACATGCTCATCGTGATTATAAATAGGCGGCGGGTGGGGGTCTCGTAACTCAGCCTGAGAGTTGTGTGCGTGTGCTTCGGAGAATGCACGTGAGGTGTGCACGAAGAAATGAGCAGTTGTCTGCATTTTCACGTGTGTGTTTCAGTGGAGCTGTAAGAAATGTCGTCTTTCAGTGGACGCGTGATATATGTTCTATAAAACGAGACAAAATGAAAAGTCTAAAATGTTACAGTAGTCTAACTTCCTGAACGACGGTCCTGGAACACTGCGAGTGCGGAACGGTTATCGCGGTTTTAAGTTAATGAACCAACTCAAACACCGAGTAGAGATACTGAGGAACCGGCATCGGCTCTGTTCCAATCCAACGCATATTACACCCTTATTTACAGCTCCTCTGAGCACTACGTCTTCATAGGAGTGTCTCCACAAAGTCCAACCAATCACACTTGCGTATTGCATTACAACAACGAGACAGACAGTCTAATCAAACGGCGGTTGGTCAGCAGTCCCAGACTTCAGGGAAGCGTTCACTCCGGATAATAAGGACTGTGTCCCCATCAGGTGAAATGGGTTTGGAATTTTTTTTGATCAACGGCACAAAAAAAAGAAAAGAAATCTATGTCAGTAAGGAGTAAATATGTCCAACATTTGTAAACATATGATCATTTGATCTTCAGTGTAACTACACCGAACACACAGTGAAGAAATGTCTTTTAAACACCGTTCGTAAAATGAACGACAAGAGTTAGTCTGTAGTAGTTAGTCTGGTTTGTTCTTGATTGTTGAAGTGAGTGGAATCTCCATGGTCAGATCCAAAGGTCTTTCTGAGGTCTTCAGAAAGAAGGTTGTAGATGCAGATGAGTCTGAGAAGGGCTTTAAAAAGATCTCAGAACAGTTAGAAATCAGTCGTTCCACATCATTTATAAGTGGAGAACATTTAGAACAATGCCCACATGGTCAGATCAGACCAGGAGGAGACCCCAAGATGAAGTAAGAAGTCTCCAACAATCCTAAAATGACATCTCGGCACCTACAGGTAGCTACAATGCAGCATCTAACCATCAGAAAGAGACCAAAGAAGTTTGGAGGAAACCCTTAGTGTCAAGAAAACATCAGAGTGAGACTAAAGTGCTTCAGAGAACATCTGGACAAAGAGCAGGACTTCTGGAACAATGTGCTCTGGACAGATGAATCCAAAGTTGAATTATTTGGACACAGTAACCGAAGACATGTTTGTCACAAACCAAACACAGCATTTGAGCACGAGAACCTCACCAGCTGTGAAGCATGGTGGTGGAAGTGTGATGGTGTGACGGAGTGTGGAGATCTCTCCATCAAAGAAACCACTGTGAGATCTTTATTGCATCCTGATATCCTGAACTGATATCACCTCCATCTCTGAGTATAATAAATGAAGATCAATGTCCATATGTTTAAATATGTTCAAGACAAAGGTGGGGTGTCCTAACTTTTTCACATGACCTTAAACAGTGATCCATTCATTAAGCCAGAATTCCATGACGAGTGGACCAACAGAACATCGTTTTACGGTGATTTCCATGGAAAGGTCAGAGGATTCTGTCCAAGTCACCATTTGGAGATACAAGGTTTTGCACAGCAGCAACAATATAGGACATAAAACAATGGAATGACAGGTCTGGACAGCTGATGGTACAGATACCCAATGAACTTCTGTATGAAAGCAGCTTCAGTTACGTAGAAAACAAGCTCTAACCTGAGGTGAGCTGTGTGTTCATTCCCTCACCAACACAGGACATCATAACGCTTCATCTGAGCTCACTAACCAATCAGAGGGCCTGGACCAGCTGGGTTTCTGGACCGAGGAACGAGGAACGAGGAATTACTTAAGATGTAAACAAAGCCATTCTACTCTCCGACTGGCTTTCTTATGAGTGTGGTCCAGAGGAGGACTTTGGTTCTGCTCTCTTGGTTCCTCTCGCTCCGAGTTAGTGTTTCCTCACCACTATTGCAACCAGTCTGATCATAAGGAGCTCAGAAGACCAGGATCTCCGTGAAGCTGCTTTCTGGATTATTTATTAATTTTTCTTATTCGCGCCAACATGGTCAGCATCACGTGATCCCCAGGAAACACATGGTGGTGGTAGGTTCAGTTTTGTGGAGAGTAAATAAGTGGCTATATATATGTAATGGTCCCAACCACAAAGGGGGCGGGTCCCCCTCTGATCACTTCATTTAGACGGGGGAGGGAGGGGTTGGGGGGGTTGGCTTCGGGGTTGATGGGAATGTCCCCCCCCCCGCTCTATTTGTTACATTTGTTCTTGTTTGCTGGGGACGGGGACATGATGATTGTAGTGAGTTGGGCAGCGAGTGTAGGACAGTAAATAAATATATACGGTCTTACTAGTGCATCTCAGAAGATTTGAAAATGGTGATAAAGTTCATTTTGTCTTCATAACGTCCAACAAAGGGTTCAATTCTATATTCATGACATGTAAAGTGACATATTTCATCAACTCGGTATCAATCAGTATCAAAATTCAAACGAAAGACTGAAAAGCTTGAAATATATCACTTCAAATGCAATGAAAATCAAAGACTTAAGATGCATTAATATGTAGATACAATATGGGTTTAGGTATTTAGGCCGTGTAATAAGTATCCACAATAATAATTCTATAATAATTTCTATAATTTTACTGATTTTCCGCTAAAAAACAGGTAGAATTGTGTTTGTGTGGACAGATGATGCACCGTGTTCAACTGACTCTGACCTGTTTAATTTATTACACCGTTATTACAAGTGTTTATCTGTTAACTGGACGAATCAACGGGATATTCTGCACAATATTCGATTACTAAATTAATCGATAGCTGCATCGTTCGAGACGAGCCGTACGTTCGTCTGAGCGGGTGGTGCTTAAAGAAGGTGCAGGTGGAGGATCACGGCTGCCAGCACCTCCGGTGATGACTTTGTTTACATCTCAGCTCCTGAATTACACAGAAGCGCAGCAGGAAAATCGGTGAAATTACAATGTAAATCAAGAACGAAGCTCGAAACCGGCGATGAACAGGCCTTACGTACAAATGCCCGCAGATCGGATTTCTCTCTTCACTGCATATGCCCTGGAATTTCCTCTGTATTAGAGGACAAAAATAAAAAAATCATTCTGGTGGTGCATTCATACCGAAATGCCTTCGTTAGTACTGAGAAATACGACATTCACAAGCGTACTGAATAACCTGCCTCTAACTGGTGTTTACTTTATATACAGATATCGTATATCTTGCATATAGAAAACTAATTCTTTAAAAAATTAAAATTAGATGTAAAATTAATCGGACGTTTAAATAAAGGAGAAAATCTCTCTGTACACTTTTTTCCATCTCAAAGAAGATCCAAACAAATCAGAAACGAAAATATTTAGTACATCTGATGAGGTCGGACATCGGGACGTGATGGTGAGTCCCGACAGACTGCTGTAGTGAGATGCTGAGGGCAGGTGGTCAGCCAAACAATCACCACAAACAAACACAAAAACAATGGAATAAACAAGTAAACAAGCAGGCGATTATCTCACACTGCAGGATTTCTCACAAAACCTAAAGACAAAGTCAAGATCCAATGGACATCCTTCACTTCTGACCCAGGTTCTCTGACTGAGCGAGAAGTTCTTGCTTTGTGAAGTAACAGCCAGAACATACACTCTCTCTTTCTCTCACACACACACACACACACACACACACACACACACACACACACACACACACACTCTTCTAGATAATTCTTTTGCACAACCTTCATATACATACTGCATTACACGTCTCACCTTCTGTCACTCTCTCTCACTTTCTCTCACCCTCTGAGCTTCACTCTCTCTTGCTGTGTCCCAACTGTACATAACACCTTTTGAACATTCATAATTGCTCATTTTCTGAGTGTATATTTTTTAAAATATAATTTTGACAAGGTCTGTCAATTCTTCTGTATTAGTGACTTTTATTTTGACGTTTTTCACCTGTGATATTTTGACATAGTGTTTGTATTAGTCACTTTTATTTTGACATTGTTATATAATTTTGACAAAGTCTGTCAATTCTTCTCTATTAGTGACTTTTATTTTGACATTGTTCATCTGTGATATTTTGACATGGTGTGTTTGACATGGTAAATTTTTGGGACTTTTATTTTGACACAGTCTGCCTGTTTATTTGAATGAGCTTTCTTTTGGCACAGCCTGTCTATTTGTTTGCTTTTATTGGCTTTTATTTTGACATTGTTGTTTGCATTATTGACTTTTATTCTGCCTGTTTATGTTAATGAGTTTATTCTGTGTTAGTGAGTTTTATTTTAGACTTGTTCAACTTAACACAGCTCTGTGCAGATCAATATTTTATTTAACCTACACATTATTAAATAAACATGGTTTCATCTTCGTTATTTATCATACAGGTTTCAACCCATAATTGAGGGACTTTTATTGCACACATGTCTTCTGCTAGAAGCCTAGCCTCCTCTCCAGACTGCAAGGCACAGTTCATCTCGTACAAGCATTTTGACATAACCTGTCTGTTTGTATTAGTGACTTTTATTTTGACAAGGCCTGTCTGTATTAGTGATAAATCCGCAGATCATGTGCCTCCTGATCCATGGAGGGGGGCTGGGGACACACCTGTTCTGTTTTAATTTTTATATAATAATTTTTTTTAATTCAGTAATTTTTCATTGCTATTGTCTGTCTTCCCCCGTTTTCTCGTTCTTCCATATCCACCTGGACAAGCTTGTTTGACTACAGGTTAGGGTATAATTGGGACACAGCACCTACCATCTGTCTCACTTTCCCTTAGAGCAGCATGGACTCCTGCATGGCGAAGGCTTCTTGAGCATGTCTGTAGTGAGTTCCTCCAAAAAGCATAGGCCGCGGGACTGCCGCAGGCGGGAAGGTGAACTCTTGGGCTGGGTGGACAGGAGACAGCTGGGCTTTCTGGAAGCTCGGTGAGCGGGGCAAGCCACCCGGAGAGCGGAGAGGTCCCACCTTCACTCCTTCCATCATCTCACCATACCAGCCTTCACCTCGTCGCTGCCTATCAAAGCGCTGTTCAGAAGGCGTGAATGCGGGGGACCCTAAAAGACGGGTTGGCTGTCTTGGGTAGTGTCCTATTTCGCTGCCGCTGTCCATCCAGGCTCCAGTATTGTTCATTCGGGGTCCTACACTATCCATGTGGGGTACAATATTGTCCATCCTCTGTCCAATATTGTCCATCCTTGGTCCAATGTTGTCCATCAGGGATCCAACGTTGTCCATCCGACCTCCAAAATTGTCCATTCTGGCTCCAATATTGTCCATTCGGGCTCCAAAATCAGCAGGGACCACCTGGAGTGGGGTAACATGGCCAGCTTGGCGTCTGTAGGTAGCATAGCTGTTGTTCATCAGGCCTTTTTCAGGCGAGCGGTTGATTTTTTCAGGAGAAATACGCGAAGTGGTCCCGTACGCCTGTTCTACGTATGTCATTCCATAACCCCTGTCTTCCTGTGGCCGCATTTTGGACGTATATGGAGTGTACACGGGTGTCATGCCAGATGTGTAGTGTACTGGTGTGCGGATGTCCGTGCTTGATGGGATCGGATTGTGTTTCGGCACTCTGTAAGATGGGGCAGAAATTCCCAACCCACCACTAGGTGGCCTTGTTGGGCTTCCCTGTTTGGAACCATATGGACGAGAAGGTGGGCGATCAGGTTCCGTCTCCATAACTTCTGTGAAATCTCCGCCAGGTCCCGGGACGTTGTCGTATTGTGAGGCATTGGAGGCACGGTTGGAGCCTGGGGCGAAGCTTCTGGACCTGGGTTGACGCTGCTGCTGCTGGTCTTCAGGTGTTTGAATGCTAGGTGATGGAGGAACTGCAGTGCTCAGGCTTTGCTGGCTCTCCCTCAAGGCTGCAGCTTTGGCCTGCTCTAGCTTGCTCTCAGAAGGTTTGACCCAACGGGGTGTAATGATGTCTTTACGGCCGCCTGAGCCAGCATTTGAGTTGTGATTAGCTCCAGCGTGGATGGGCCCGTGTTTATCTGGTGTTCGGCCCGTTCCTGAGGTTGCTGGAACAACCAAAGCTGCTTTCCGTCCATCTCGTTTATCGCTCTTCCCTGTTCGGCTTATTTTGTCCAGAGAATCTTTCTCTTTCCCAGCACGGCTGGCTGGCCGACTATCTCTGTGCTGATCCGGAGACCCGTTCGCAGGTTCATCTGTTTCCACGGTGATGCTGGAACCAGGCAGACCATCTGCCACTGTCTGGCTGGCTGGCATCTGCCCGTTAGCAACGTGATTGGCTGCTTCTGTCGGATCCGGGGGTAGCTGACCCAATGGCTTCTTCGGTAACTCATCGTCTTTACCTGCACAGGTGAGAGCAGGGCAACAAATCAGAATGCAGAACAGGTATTGATCATAGATTGATTGACTGATATATGCTCTTATGTAAGAGAGTGTGATACGGTACCGTACTTTCACTGTAGTACGGTTTCTGCCCTTTAACGGAGTTAGATTGTGATACGGTACCGTACTTTCACTGTAGTACAGTTTCTGCTCTTTAACGGAATTAGATTGTGAGACGGTACCGTACTTTCACTGTAGTAGAGTTTCTGTTCTTTAACGGAGTTAGATTGTGATACTGTACCGTACTTTCACTGTAGTACGGTTTCTGCCCTTTAACGGAGTTAGATTGTGATACGGTACCATACTTTCACTGTAGTATAGTTTCTGCCCTTTAACGAAGTTAGATTGTGATACGGTACCGTACTTTCACTGTAGTACGGTTTCTGCCCTTTAACGAAGTTAGATTGTGATACGGTACCGTACTTTCACTGTAGTACGGTTTCTGCCCTTTAACGGAGTTAGATTGTGATACGGTACCGTACTTTCACTGTAGTACGGTTTCTGCCCTTTAACGGAGTTAGATTGTGAGACGGTACCGTACTTTCACTGTAGTACGGTTTCTGCCCTTTAACGGAGTTAGATTGTGATACGGTACCGTACTTTCACTGTAGTACAGTTTCTGCTCTTTAACGGAGTTAGATTGTGATACTGTTCCGTACTTTCACTGTAGTACAGTTTCTGCCCTTTAACGGAATTAGATTGTGATACGGTACCATACTTTCACTGTAGTACAGTTTCTGTTCTTTAATGGAGTTAGATTGTGATACTGTTCCGTACTTTCACTGTAGTACAGTTTCTGCCCTTTAACGGAATTAGATTGTGATACGGTACCGTACTTTCACTGTAGTACAGTTTCTGCTCTTTAACGGAGTTAGATTGTGAGATGGTACCATACTTTCACTGTAGTACAGTTTCTGTTCTTTAATGGAGTTAGATTGTGATACTGTTCCGTACTTTCACTGTAGTACAGTTTCTGCCCTTTAACGGAATTAGATTGTGATACGGTACCGTACTTTCACTGTAGTACGGTTTCTGCCCTTTAACAGAGTTAGATTGTGATACGGTACCGTACTTTCACTGTAGTACAGTTTCTGCTCTTTAACGGAGTTCGATTGTGATAATCGAGAGCTTTTTTAATTGGTCTGTACAGCTTGTCCAACCAAACAACAGTAACTATGCAATCAGAGAAAGAGCACTGATACGTCAATCACACACAAATACATAAAACACAGAAACAGTGACACCAAGGAGAGAAAAACATATCCAAGTGTAAGCGGTCATGCGTATTTCCTTCAGAGAGGCGAAATAAAAACACTCACGTTTTACACTCAATGTGAATAAAAACAAAGAAAACACGGCTGGTGCCAAACAACACACGAGACCAGATACGGTGAGTACGCAAACCATTTCAAAATAAGGTGAAAGAGTCGCTAAACACAGCACTAGCAGGTCACGCTCACGTAAAACACAGAACTCGGTGTTGGGAACGTGCGTCCTGTGAGCACCAATCAGCACAGACATGGGGGGACAGTGTGGACACGGTGGGGGAGTTAATACACACTGAAAGGAGGATGGTGAGAGTTGGCATACACACAGACATACATTGGAACAGTGGTGTTGATACACACACACACACACACACACACACACACACACACACACACACACACACACACACACACAGAGACAACAATTTGTAAATTTTTTATCTTCCTATTTTTGTTTTTATCTCATATTTTATTGACATATTGCTGATATTTTATTTGTATTGTGATCTTTATTTTTATTGTTTATTGTCTTACACTGTTGTATGTAAACACTGCTTATTCCTTATATTTGAAACACTGTTTTATAGAATTAAATGTCATTTTTAAAGTTTATTTTACTAAAAAAAGGCCTGTAGACAGCGGTCTCAGTGTTTCCAGACAATAAAACAAATGGCTTGAAATATCAGTTTACAATAATAATAAATATAATATATGACAAGAGTTTATTTATATAAACATATTCTAATATTTAGAGATAGAAACTGTATTATATTCATCTTAAATTCATCCTAAATTTCTAAACTACGCTGCTTTATTTCTGAAGCATCTAAAGTTGGTGAAGATTCTGTGAAAATCAAACTCTAAAAATATCGAGATCATAACTGGATTCATCCTGAAACATATTTCCAGAAAGATTCTCAACGTTCCTTTCAAAGCAATTATAGAAATAGGTTTTATATTTAGAACAGCAAAGACCGAGCGCCTCCCTACAGAGCGGCAGACAGAAGACGGGCCATTATACTGTCAGAACCACAATGTAGACTAAAATATAGAGGACACACACACACACACACACACACACACACACACACAGCACACATAATTATCTGCCTGTCCTCACCTAGTTATGCTGATTGAATTCTAATTTCTGCTTTACTAATTACTAGACGGAGACCACCCCCCCACCCCACCCCCTCCAGACAAACGTTCTCCCAACAGACAGATAACGTTCAGGAAACATTTCCAGTGTTTAGCAGGTGGACACAAAAATGTCATGGAAAATACAATATACTGCACACCACAGGCCAGGCGTCGTGACACACAGCGGACAAAACCAATAAGGCAACACCTGTGTGCGTGTGTGTGTGTGTGTGTGTGTGTGTGTGTGTGTGTGTGTGTGTCTCTGTGTGTGTGTGTGTGTGTATAGAAGTTCTGTCTTATTATTGTTAATATAATAGAATATAACAGAAAATCAATCAATAAATCGATAATTTAATAAATCAATTGAAATCTCATAAAATCTCAGATTTTTCTACAAAAACTACAAACCACTGCAAACAACTGTTCATGAAATAATGTTAAGAAATAAATCAGGATTTATTTTGATTAAATATTATGTTTTTGTTTATGACGCTGTTAAATTATGTTTCTCATATTATAGACGAGGGTCAGAGGAGTGTTGGGAGTCTGACCCAAGGACTCTTATTGGTGTAGCTCAGCCTAGTTGCCCAGACTGGGAATCAAACTCCATAGTATAGTACTGTTATTATTATGTATTTATTTTTATTTATTATTATTATTATTATTATTATTATTAGATGTGTTGTCACAGTGGATGCATTAAATTAAATTAACTTTGGTAATTACTGATGTCCACTTAGTTAAGTGATCATAAAATAACTGAATTCCCCCAAGTTATTATTATTGTTATTATTATTATTATTATTATTATTATTGTCATTATTATTATTATTATTATTATTATAGTTATTATTATAGTTATTATTATTGTTATTGTTGTTATTATTATACTTATTGTTATTATTATTATTATTGTTATTATTATAATTATTATTATTATTATAGTTATTATTGTTGTTATTATTATAGTTATTATTATTATTATTATAGTTATTATTATTATAGTTATTATAATTATTATAGTTATTATTATTATTTTATTATTATTATTATTATTTTATTATTATTATAGTAAATAGTCTAAATGGCTATGAAAAATGTGTTGTATATTTACACAGAAAAATAATAAATTAAATAAATAAAACATCCCTGATATAAAATAACTCTTATTTACATTCTGAATTATTTGCTCACTGATTCATTTATTATATTATATACTTTCGTATAATATTTACATTCATATAGTGAATATATTAATTACCAGGCAAGTGCTGCTGCTGTAATGAACAGACTGATCAACAGCAGGACAAATGCAATGACACGTTAATTGGACGAACTGAGGACAGATTATTCAATTAAAATGAATCAATAATGCTGCAGATTAGTTGCTGATTCTGGAGGATAATGTATTAAACATGATTTTATTATGAAGCAAATGTGAATAAATATAAATATGATGTTTCTTTTCATACTAAATGTACGTTATATGTATATTAATGTCTAAATATATTGTAAATTAAGTGATCAGTGCAGCGTTTAATATTGTAAAAACATGAGCTTTTATTAAAATGTATGTTTTGACGATATCAAAACGTTTGCATATGACTGTAGATGAATGAATATCGTCCATAATCATTAGTGGACAGTTCGTTTGATGGATTTATAAGACATTATGAAATTATCTGTGGTGTTCCTGTGATCCTGATTAAACGGATCAATAATTAGATTAACTGATTATAGGAATGCCCTGTTTTTATTGGTGCAGCCCTAGTGTGTGTGTGTGTGTGTGTGTGTGTGTGTGTGTGCGTTTCCAGGTGCAGGGGTGGGTTGTGGGGCAGACGGACAGATGATGGACAGATAGAGAGATGCGTAGTAGTCAGTTGTTGTTGCCCACCGGTTGTGTTTGAAGGAGGGGGGGTGGTCCCCCTTAACTCCTCCACTAGAGGAGGCTGGAGCCAAGATCAGCCGAAAGGGAGAGAACGCACAGTCAGCAAAAAGAGCACACACAAACAAAGCAGAGCAGCAGCGTCAGCAGTCTGTGGGGTGTGTGTGTGTGTGTGTGTGTGTGTGTGTGTGTGTGTGTGTGTTATACAGTTACATCAAGTTAGGACACCACATGACCACCTTTGACCTGAGTATATGTACAGATGAACATCTGATCTTCATTGTAACTACATCTAGACAAAGAGCGGGACGTCTGGGACAATGTGCTTTGGACGGATGAAGGCAAAGTTGAATTTCTTGAGCAGAAGATCCTCATATCAGCTGTGAAACATGGTGGTGGGAGTGTGATGGTGTGGAGCTGCTCTGCTGCAGCAGGGTGTGGAGATCTCTCCATCATAGAAACCACTATGAGATCTTTACTGTATCAGAGGGGGTTTGAGGAGAACGTAAGAGCGTCTGTACAAAGACTGACACTGAAACATCACAGAGCTGAAAGAATTCCACATGGAGGAGCGGGAATGTCGTTCTTCCAGTCGATGTCAGAGACAGTGGACGGTTCTAGAAACATCTAACTGACGTTATTTCAGCCAAAGGAGGAGATACAGCTATTAGGTTACAATGAAGGTCAGATGTTCATGTTCAAACATGTTTAAGTTGAAGGTGTTCAGTCCCATATGCGAGTGTGAGTGAGTACAGTGTTTTCTGTGGGTATAAAAGAGGTAGAGACCATGTAAATGACTTCATTTTCCTTTGTTATTTTATTTAATATATAATTATTATAACTAATAATTTAATGATCACACTGATGATTCCAAGATCTGTATCAAATACGAAAGACTGGGCTTTAAAGTCATGTGACTTAATGTGGCTCTGACTGTAAAATCCATGAACATCTACAATGAAAGCTGATCAGAAGATCATTAGTGAGGAATTAAAGCTGCTGGTCGGAGCCCACAGTGAGGAGAACCAGGGATGTCTGAGCTCTAACAGAACAGAGGAATAGTGGGTCACTGTTATATATATATATACATACACTCATCATTAAAAAATAGTTGCACCCAGAAGGAAACCACTGACAGGAATGAAACGTGGTGGGTAGGTTTGAGACAATGGTCCTTATTGTACCTGACTGTCTATGTAAGGTGACAGTGACACAAAGGATCTGGGAGACCATCACTAACCACAAAGAGAGAGAACCAACGGACGTATGACAGCCACAATTGCAGCCATTCAGCCGAGCACTGCTTCCCTCCATGAGTCACCCTGTTAGTGCCAGCACCACTGGCAGACTGTTAGGACAACCGACCTTAACGCCATCTCAATGTTGCCATTGGTGTCGTGCCAGACTGTCATGGAGACACTCAGAATGGCAGCGGGCCATCTTTTGTTACGAGTCCCACTTTTGTAGTAGAGACGTCCAACAAATCCATGTGTGGAGGCACTGTGGTCAGCACCAAGATCAGCGGTTACAGAACAACGCATTACACGTCCAGAAGGTCTGGTGTGATGGTGTTGGTGCAGTTTCGTACGATGCCAGATCACTTTTGATCTTCATTACAGTCACTTTAACAGACCAGCGTTACGTTAATGAGGTTCTGCAACCAGTGGTTCTACCTTTTCTGAACACACACTCCGCTGCTCTATTCCAACAGGACGACGCCTGTCCATACACTGCTGCCGTCTCAAGATCTCGTCTTGAAGACACAGATACTACACCGTGGTCGGTCTCATCTCCAGACCTGTCCCTGATTGAAAATGTGTGGGACGCTATTGGACGCTCTATCAACACTCCACCCCTACCACACCATCTGCAGAACTGAGTGAGAACATTCAAGCTGCATGAGATGGATCATCACAGGACACCATTAGGAACCTCTACACCTCCATGCAGAGACGTCTGGCGTGTTGCGTTAAACCCAACGCCGTCCTGAGAGACACCACTTCTGTATGAGTAGATCAATAAATATTGATCAGATCAGACTACAGTTATCATCAGTTATTGTTCCTGATCACCTTCATCTTCATTCATTGTAGAACTACAATCCCACACGTCCTTCTGGGGGAACTGTTTTTGACTATGAGTGTATATATACATATAAATATGTCTATATATTAAACGATATGTACATGTACTGTATATGTACCTGCGGGAGGAAGCTCCAGTTTGGAGCGCCTGAGCTCAGCCATATTGTTCTGGAGCTGCTCGATGACAAAGTCATCATCAAAGAAGAAGTCCTTCGACAGAGTCACCTGCAGGAACTCCACCAGATCCTCCATGGACAGCTTCATCAGGGTTTCTGGAGACATGAATATACAATATGATGATACTTGCTCAGCACATCACTTCTGCTATAACATCAAAACATCTTTAAAGCTATGCTGGTCCTTAATGGTATCTGGCACCAAGACCAGTGTTGTTCCCTTATCTGTCAGTGGTTTTAATGTTATGGCTGATAGTTGTATGAGGAGAAATCTCTTCTAAGCCTTGTTTGTTAAACATATTAAACGTGTGGCGTCTTCTGTCTCATACACGTGGGGTGCAATTACTTTTGTGCAGTTTGAGGATGGTATAAGACATAGCAGGCAGAACTCTCTCTCCCTCCAGGATGTAAATGTCCCATATCCTAAGGGTTAATGTGAACGGGGTCTGCCAATAAGAACACACACACACACACACACACACACACACACACACACACACACACACACACACAAAGAATTATACACTGTAAAGTACCATCGATTACACCACGGTCTCAACCCTGGTCTTGAAGGCACGTTTAGCTTTCACACACTCCATGAAACTCCTGACACTCATGAAACTAAGGAGGTTCTAAGACATGCAGGGGAGGGGTGCCTCCAGGACAGGGGTTGCGAAATACTAGTAGAACCTGACCAGTGGCCTTTACAATGTCCATACTTTAGTCCATGTTTATAGATTACAGTTGGTTAAAGAAATGGGTTGAACTGAAGGGTGTATGTGAGAGGGTTCCTTACACGGTCCAGAAAACACTGGAAGAACCACTTCATGGTGTACAGGCTGGTGAAAACCTCCTGACCATCCTGCAGAGGGCAGCAAACACACACACACACACACACACACACACACACACACACACACACACACACACACACAGTATTAAAACACAATTAAACCGCTGGTTCTCTGTTCCAGCGTTGAGGACAGAAGATTCATACTGGATTAAAATCACACCACTGTTATTACTGTCAGACTGTAAAACTACACACTGCAGATTCATACTGGATTAAAATCACTACAGTTATTACTGTCAGACTGTAAAACTACACACTGCAGATTCATACTGGATTAAAATCACAGTTATTACTGTCAGACTGTAAAACTACACACTGCAGATTCATACTGGATTAACCCTCCTCGGTAATGATCTAAATTACGCAGATCCTCCGGGTAAAACAAATCCAGCTTTAGTAGGTTTTATAAACTCATGATTTAATAAAAATTTAAATGATATTCATACAAACATGAAACACTTGTGCTTTAATCCACACACACACACACACACACACACACACACACACACACACACACACACACACACACTGCAGATCCTCGTGTCCTTTAACCAGTGAATCTACCGATTAATTATGCATCAGTGTTGAGGGGACAGTGAAAACGAGGAGAGAACAGAGGAGAATAATCCTGTGAAATGAAGGTAATAATTCAGAAGTGAAGACACAGAGCAGAGCCGACTGCGAAAGCGACTAATTCGACTGTCAGCGTCTTAAAGCTCTTCAGTCACTGGAGGAGGAGCTGAAGGAGCTGAAACATTCCAGATCTGTGAGGGCCAGAGTATCTGAAGGTGAAATTAGTGTCAGGTGCTTTCAATCGATGGGAGACAAGCAGGTGTGAGTGGGCGTGGCCTATTCTATTTAAAGATCAGGGATCTATCAAAGTCTGATCTTCACAACAAAGGAGATTCTGAGGAGCTCAGAAGAAGAGTTACAGGAGCATCTGTAAAGAGTTTGGACTCCACCGATCCACAGTCAGACAGACTGTGTAGACATGGAGGAGATTCAGGACCATTATGACCCTCCCCAGGAGTGCTCCACCAACAAAGACAGGGATGGTTTTCACAGTTTGGGGGCGGAGTCAGTGTCTCGACTTTGATATTGATGTGGTACCAAAGTGCCATCAGGTTCACATACTTTTGCCACAGATATGTAATATAGGATCATTTTCTTCAATAAATAAATGATGTTCTGCATATTTACACGTTCTTTGGTTCTTCTGGGTGTGTTGAAATCAAACAGCCATGATTTAGTCCTCCAGACTTTCAGATGGAAAGATCCCACAGGTCTGACGATGAATTATTAAGGTATGATGTAGTTTAGTATCTTCAGACGTGATGGATCATCTAAAGATGGGCCTTAACATCATGTGGACTTCTGCAGTGACTGTATTCGAGTGTGTAGGTTTGTCTCTTACCAGATGCTGTTTAAGTTTGGGCATCATCTTCTTCAGGATGCGATCATGGTGCTCCTGGAAGCGCAACAGCTTCGGAAAACCATCTACAAAGAATCCTGAACACACACACACACACATACACTGATACACCAATCAGCAATTATGACCACCTCCTTGTTTCTACTCTGATCACACAGGAGCTCTTTGTGGTTCTATAATCACAGACTGTAGTTCATCTGTTTCTCTGCAGACTTTATTCTCCTCCTTTCACCCTGATCTTCAATGGTCAGGACCCCACAGGACCACCACAGAGCAGATATGATGTGGGTGGTGGGTCATTCTCAGCACTGCAGTCACACTGACATGGTGGTGGTGTGTTAGTGTGTGTTGCTGGTACGAGTGGATCAGACACAACAGTGCTGCTGGAGTGTTTAATCACTGTGTCCACTCACTGTCCACTCTATCAGACACTCCTACCGAGTGTCTCCACCTTGTAGATGTGAAGTCAGAGACAAAAGGTCATCTGTTTCTGCACAGTTTGTGTTGGTCGTCCTCTAGTCCTTCATCAGTGCTCACAGGACGCTGCTCACAGGACTGGACATTTCTGGTTGGTGGACAGTTCTCGGTCCAGCAGAGACACTGAGGGGTTTAAACACTCCAGCAGCACTGCTGTGTCTGTCATTGTAGAACTACAAAGTGCACCTGAATGGTCAGAGGAGCTGATAGAATGTGCATGTGGAAGCAAGGCTTCTCTTCTCTCTGTGTGTGTGTGTGTGTGTGTGTGTGTGTTTACCATGCATGGCATGTTTGTGTCCAGACAGTAGTTTGACCAGAGCCCAGAAGGCGTCCTCTTCATTCATATAGATCAGGAGGAGAGCTGTGATCTGACTCATTCCCTGACAATATCCCACATCCTACACACACACACACACACACACACACACACACACACACACACACACACAAGACATTGTTTGTGAATCAGATCCAAACCACATTTGGAAGTGCTGCACTCTGATTACAGCTGGATTTGTACATGTTGTGTCTCAGTCCGGACGCTCTGGCTGCTCAGATCAACAACGATGACCAACAACAACCACGTCAACTCCAGGGTGACAGAAGTGCAGGAGTTACTGCGACACCCACATCATTACTACAGCAAGCCACGAAGATAGGTTTGAGATGGACAAGTGGATCAGATGGTCACAGTGTCGACCATCATCTCAACCTGTAGTCTGAACACAGCCGTAGGCAGATCATCTCTTTGGAGCTCTAAGGTTCTTCCTTCGTTCTGAGCAGTTCTGAGATGTTGAGCCTCAACCTTTAGAACTCGAGGCCACTTTTGTGGGACGTTTGGTAGTTTGACACCCACACATACCAGATGTTGATATTTTCACAAGATCCTAGGCAAGATTTGTCTTAATTCGAGACATAAATATGAACGTAATTTAAATATTTTGTATGATGTTATGATCAAAAATCAGATTTGTTTGCTTTTTTTTATATAAAAACACTTTATATCTCAGAAACTGATGAAAATTGATCATCTAAGTGTTTTTGAGCTGGAAAAGAATTATGATGAATGATTTGTAATGATAACATTGACAAAGATGTTTAAAATAATGAGTTGTTCAAAATACAAAATCCTGAATGTCCTTTATTATTTATTTATTAATTATTATTTTTTATTATTAATGTATCAGTACATTAGTATCACTTCTGGGGACTTTTATTCTGAAATTTTATTTGAAATTTGCTCAATATGTGAGCAAAGAACGAGAACTCCCTTCTCATTTTCCTCTATAACCCAAAATCAGGGTCAGTGATGTCATCAGCCCCGCCCCCTCTCTCTGAACAGTCAGAGTCTGTATGCAGGTGGAGCATCAGCCCCGCCCCCTCTCTCTGATCAGTCAGAGTCTGTATGCAGGTTGATCATCAGCCCCGCCCCCTCTCTCTGATCAGTCAGAGTCTGTATGCAGGTTGATCATGTTCACGTGGACAGAGCAGTAAACATGCACTGGAAGCTCCTTCGGTATTTAAAATTAATTCAGATGGAAATGAGTGAAATTTAGCTGTATCATGCCTGTAGGTTACTCTGATCCTGAGGTCATGAAGCCTAGAAAACAGTTACATAGTCACAAAGTGCAGATCTCGGGTTCTAAGAGTTAGAAAGGTTCTGTTTTCTAGATGCAACACTTCGCGTAATGTTAAGACGTCGCAGAATAAGAATATGTAAATCACTCCCAACAGGACGAGATGGTGTAGAAACTCACCCTATTATACATGGAGTAGGCCGTGAGGACGTGGAACAGGTCCTGCTGTCTGAAAACACACACACACACACACACACACACACACACACACACACTCTGTAGGTCATTAATGAAGGTCTGAATTTAGCGGAAACAGAATCCACTGGTGGTCAACGTCAACAGATTTTACAGTATCTGTACTGACCGGGGACAGTACCAGGCTATAGCCCCGGGTCCCAGTTCTTTTTTATATACACACTCAGTTCACAAAGCTTTTGAAACCTTCAGTCAGTGACCGGTAGTGGACACATATTATTCAGCCGCAGGTTGTTAATCAAGAGATCATATCACAGCACGGTGACGGTGAAATTGGTCAGGACCCCACAGGACCACCGCAGAGCAGGTATTAAATGGGCAGCAGTGCTGCTGCAGTGTTTAAACACCGTGTCCACTCACTGTCCACTCTATTAGACACTCCTACCTTTGACCGTTAGTGTATTTATATATATATCACATTGGTAAATGCTTATTTTTTATTATATAAAGATCTTAGAATGAGGCCAAATAATGGGGCCCCTTCTGCCCCCTCCCTGGACTCTGGTCTCCCTCTCTTCTCCTGCCATGTCCACCTAAAGACACACACTTCCAAAGCCAGACAGGTTCTTCCACTTCTGCTTTTACTAAATGTCCAATGAATCGCCTCAGAGAGGCCTCGGACAGCTCACTGTCCTTCAGCTGGAGCACAAAGCATGCTGCCCCAACACTGGGTCCAGAGTGTGGAACCTCAATGCAGGAAAGCTGAAGGCCACGATCTTCAGTCGGAGACAAAAATAACACGGTGACTAAAAAAGCCCCTTCATAACTTAAGTCTATAAACATAATATTGGAAAGGTTACCAGGTGTGTGTGATTTAAAGAAGTGAGAGGGACATTTTCCGTGGAAATGGTTTCCAGAGGAAGGACACTACAGAGTCCAGTCTTTAAATTCCGTTAAATAATGCTGAATAAATGTCAAATGACTATTATTAAAACATATATTCAACGTAATAACAACGTAAATATACTGCAGTGCTGCTGGAGTGTTTAAACCCAGTGTCCACTCACTGTCCACTCTATCAGACACTCTTACCAAGTGTCTCCACCTTGTAGATGTAAAGTCAGAGAAGCTCATCTGTTTCTGCACAGTTTGTGTTGGTCGTCCTCTAGTCCTTCATCAGTGCTCACAGGACGCTGCCCACAGGACGCTGTTGGTTGGACATTTCTGGTCGGTGGACTGTTCTCGGTCCAGCAGAGACACCGAGGGGTTTAAACACTCCAGCAGCACTGCTGCGTCTGATCCACATGTTTGTGTGCGACCTACTTAACGTCATAACGGTGCATAAACATGATGTGGTCTCTGTAGGTTCGGTTCACGTCCAGATCGATCTGACGGACATCAGGAGATACTAATCGAGCCCTTGCCTTCAGCTTCTATAGAGAGAGAGAGAGAGAGAAGAGAGAGAAAGAGAGAGAGAGAGAGAGAGAGAGAGAGAGAGAGAGAAAGAGAGGAGAGAGAGAGAGAGAGGAGAGAGAGAGAGAGAGGGGAGAGAGAAGAGAGACAGAGAGAGAGAGAGAGAGAGAGAGAGAGAGAGAGAGGGGAGAGAAGAGAGACAGAGAGAGAGAGAAAGAGAGAGAGAGAGAAGAGAGAGAGACAGAGAGAGAGAGAGAAGGAGAAGAGAGAGAGAGAGATAAGAGCGAGAGAGAAAGAGAAGAGAGAGAGAGAGAGGAGAGAGAGAGAGAAGAGAGAGAAGAGAGACAGAGAGAGAGAGAGAAGAGAGAGACAGAGAGAGAGAGAGAAGAGAGAGACAGAGAGAGAGAGAGAAGAGAGAGAAGAGAGAGAGAGAGAGAGAGAGAGAGAGAGAAACAGCTTTTAATAATAATTAACTTCAGTCAGAATAAATCAACACTGCAGTCGATACGTCGCTCTGCTGATTTACTGCATCATCGTGCTGGAACAGCCGTTAGAAGATGGTCTGCATCAATACTCAACTAGACTGTGGCCTTCAAGTGATGAATTACTGGTATTAATGACCAAAAGTGACCCAAGAAAACCTTCCCATTCCACAACTTCCACCAGCCTGGACTGCTCACACAAGACAGACAGAGTCCACAGATTCTAACTACTGACCCGACCATCTGTGTTCCTCCAGGCTGTTTCTCCAGTCTTCAACTGGCCGGTGTTGATAAGCCTGTGTCCACTGCAGCCTCATCTTTCTTTTCATGGCTGACAGAAGTGGACGCAGACATCTCCACAGTTGCCTCCAGTGTGACTAAACTGGTTGACCAACATGATGAGCATGATCAAGATGGTTAACCAGCATGATCAGCATCACCACGATGGAAGACGGTTGACCAACACGACCAGCAAGACCATCACCGAACTGGTCAACCAGCATGACCAAGATGGTCAACCACAATGATTAAAGACAACAAGGTGAAAGAACAGCAAGACCAAGTTGGACGAAGAGCATGACCATCATCTCCAAGGTGGCTGAGAGGCATGACCAGCATGACCAAGCTTGTCAACCAGCATCATACTGCCATTGACCTGAAGAAACCCCTGCAACACAACTGGTTGATGAAGTAAATGTTTTAGATGTCCAGCTGCAGCTGAACACTTCACTGAAACGTCTTCTAGATGTGGTTCTCGTGTGGATCCATAAGCTAGTCAGCCCTGCCAGTGTGTTTACTGAAGACATGACATACAGGTTGGCAGAATACAGAGATCTGGAGGTCATGGTGGATCTGGAGGTCATGGTGGATCTGGAGATCATGGTGGATCTAGAGGTCATGGTGGATCTGGAGGTCATGTCTGGAGTGGACTGGAGTTTCCTACTGATCCAAAACTGGGATCTACACGATAAACATGGACAAAGCTCCTCCTGTTGGGGTCTGTAATTGTCCCTGTAGAGAAGAGATGATCTCTTCTTTCTGATTTATGGATTCACACACACACACACACACACACACACACACACACACACACACACACACACACTTGTACCAAGCAGTGAAAGGCTGGAAGGTAAGATGATGAAGTGAAATGTTGGCAGCGAATCATGAACAACTTCACTGTGTTGCTTTTGGAAGGAGCTGATTGCTCGGCTGGAGACACAGATCTCCCTGTGGCTGCGAGAAACCACGTAACTACTGCACATGAAACCACAGGAGCACAGAGCGAGGAGCTATTTCTGAATACTGTATTTATACAGTGTGTGTGTGTGTGTGTGTGTGTGTGTGTGTGTGTGTGTGTGTGTGTGTACATTTTGTACTTACTAACACCCATATTTATTAAGAACATTTAAAAGGAAACTAACGTTGGACCATTGCTGTGAGGACTTGATTGTATTCACCCAACAAACAGTGCTCCCCAGTCTCACAGCAATCAGGTGTGTCCTCAAGCAGTCAGGACGTGTCCATTAGTATTCAGACATTTATCAAGTCTGAGACAAAGCAGTAGAAGGTTGGATAGAGACAGCCCAGGTTACTCACAACCCAGAGTGTGCTTTAAAGGGTTAACTACTTCTGTGAAGTGTGTGTGTGTGTGTGTGTGTGTGTGTGTGTGTGTGTGTGTGTGTGTGTGTGTGAGTGAATGTACCTCATAGAAGTCCTTCTTCTCCTCCTTCATTTTTGGAATGTCGAGGAGTAAACACCACACCTGGCCCCGGAGCTGCAGTGGAATTCCCTTATAGATCCTTCTTACCATCTGTGGACACACACACACACACACACACACACACACACACAGCTTTGTTAGAATCAATACCTTTCAGTCAATTTGATTCATTATTCAAATTCCATTCACATTAAAATAGAACCACATATTATTTCATTATTTGATCCAAATCGTTTGTGGATTGTATGTCATAAAAAATTATTCTTTCATTTTTCTTTGTCTTTTGTTGTTGCTTTTGAGACTAAAAACACTTCATATCTCAGAATTTATGTTGGAAAGTCATCCAGAGTGTTTTTGAAACGAATATGCAAGAATCAGTATGTGTCCGTATCGTCCCTTCTTAGGACTTTTATTCTGAAATTTGGACAGAGCAGTAAACATGCACTGGATCGACATGTAAACTGAGCCGTGAGCGAGAGACGAACACTCCTCCTCTTCACGTCTCCACCCGCATTTTTCACACTAACGAATTCCTCCATGTTTTTCCCCAAGGGCAGGTGTGTGTGTGTGTGTGTGTGTGTGTGTGTGTGTGTGTGTGTGTGTGTGTGTGTGTGTGTGTTATTGATGGCTGCAGATGTTCCTCAGGCTGATGATAATGATGATGACGTTGATGTTGCTGACAGAACCTCTCAGATGAATCACAGAGTGGAGACTTACTTAATCCACACCAAGAAGGTGGACGAGTGTGTGTTTGGACAAAAGTATTGGGACACCTGCTCATTCACCGATTCTTCTGAATTCAAGGGCATTAAAAAGAGTTTATGCTGCTCTTGTCGGAACAACTGTCTCTACTGTCCAAGAAAGACTCTCTAATCGACTCTGGAGACTTTGAACATTGCTGTGAGGATTTAATTGCACTCACTGAGAGGAGCATTAGTGAGGTCAGGAGGTTGGATGGCCACCACCCCACCTCACCCCCAACTCATCTAATATCAAAAGTACTGGATGGAGCTCCATCATTCCACAGTTCCTCTGCTCCACAGCTCAATGCTGGTGGGCTTTATACCCCTGTAGACCACCTGACATTAGACACGGTGACCACAGGTTCATGTTTGTTTATTCTATTCTGCAAAAGAAGATGATACACCCACCTTCTCGCTGTTCTTGTACTTGTCCCAGCTTTTCAGCATCTTCACCCACTTTTCTGTTCTTTCCAGTTCCAGATGCTTTTGCTGAACACACACACACGCACACACGCACACACACACACACACACACAAACACACACACACACACAAACACACTGTAACTCAGCTACAGCAACATATTTAATCATGTGAACATCTGATCTTCATTGTAAATATACCAAGAGATGGAGGTACAACTGAAGAAACATCTTTAAACATCATTTACGAAGAAATCAATGGAATGTAATTTTATTCTGAGGATAAATTTTGGACCCCCTCTGTCCTGATAGCTGGTATCTCCTTAAACTCCTCCCATGAAGGTCAAACTGCTTTGGTCTCAGCTGTGGTGAGAGATTCCTGTAGGTCCGTGATGAACATTTTAGGATTGTTGGATCTTCTGTTGGTTCTGCTCTTGGGCTGAACTTGTAGGACAGTCTGATCTGGTCATGTGGGCAGTTGTTCTAAATGTTTGTAAATGATGTTCCAGACAGTCTAACGGCTGATTCCTAATTGTTCTGAGATGTTTTTAAAGCCCTTCTCAGACTCATCTGCATCTACAACCTTCTTTCTGAAGACCTCAGAGAGCTCTTTGGATCTGACCATGGAGATCCCACTCACTTCAACAATCAAGAGCAAACCAGACTAATGTCTGAGGTTCAAATAAGACAAGCTCACCTTTTCCTCCAAGGAGTTATAGGCTGGAAGTTCATCCTGACTGCAAAACAGAAGAGCACGCGCACACACACACACACACACACACACACACACACACACACACACACACACACACACACACACACACACACACACTTCAGATGTAAATTCAATGTAATTGCAGCATCTCAGTGTCTAATGGTTTCATCATTTCACCAACAAGAAACAAACACCCCCAGTAAACGGTTTTCATGTCTCTGAAAGTTTCCAAAACCACAACCAGCAGCAAGGATGACTGGAAACATCTTCTCCATGTTTATGTAACACAAGAGAACAAAGGTCTCGTGCTGAGGAGGAACCAGAGCAAACTCATCAGCCATGAAGCCTCTGAGCTGCTGATGTCAACAGTGAGCTCCCTCGGCACAGTCGACTGAAAAACGGGAATTTATCTGCCCCACAGGAAGTGGACGCTCTAGATAAATAAACATCGCTATGGCAACTCGCCCATGACACCACCCCTGTCGACGGGGTTAAAGCGAGGAGTTATCGTCAGCGACACAAACAGGAAACGCTTCGGGTCGGAGCAGGAGCACTGTCAGTCCCGAACATGAAGGTGGACGCCACTGCCTACAGAGCTGAGCTGCAGCTCTTAGTCAACAAGGTCAATTACGCACTGACTAATGAACTGCAGGAGCACTCCGAGACACACGCGTTCTCCTCAAACCCCCTCTGATACAGTAAAGATCTCACAGTGTTTCTATGATGGAGAGATCTCCAGACCCTGCTGCACCACAGCAGCTCCAAACCATCACACTTCCACCACCATGCTTCACAGCTGGATTGAGGTTCTTCTGCTCAAATGCTGTGTTTGATTTGAGTCAAACATGTCTTCTGTTACTGCGTCCAAATTATTCCTCTGGATTCATCTGTCAAAAGCACATTGTTCCAGAAGTCCTGCTCTTCGACTAGATGTTCTCTGGAGAACTTAAACCTTGTCCTGATGTTTTATTGACAGTAAGGGTTGTTTGGTTTCGTTCTGATGGTAGAAGCAGCACTTTGGCGAGAGCTACCTGCTACCATGATGATATTTTAGGATCGTTGGATCTTCCACCCCCATGTCTCACAGTTACACCTACTGCTGACACAGATGTGCAAATGCACACACACACTGAACCGTTTGACTCAATGCCTAATGACGGGTGTGGCCTGGAGGGGTATGAAGATTAAAACATCTAACGTTGGGCTTTGATTGTCAACCTCTGATCAAAGTCTGATCAACATCAGAGTTGAGTCCAACATCTTTCTGACATCCGAGGAATGATGGAGCTCCATCCAGTGCTTTGTTGGGGATGAGTTGGGGAGTGAGGTGAGCTGGGTTTGTGACCATCCAACATCCTGACCTCACGGATCTCTCGTTCTCTCCATCTGCTGTAATCACACTTCCTGCCTTCGCAGCAGCAAATGGTAGGAGCCGTGAGGTCACTTCCTGGCCCCCTCCGTTGTTTAGCCAGATGATAATCTCTCACTTCCCTCCGACATCCCTCATTCCTCTCTCCGTTCAAGGACTTTCAACACTGCCCCCCATCCCCCACTCTCTAGGGCCCTTAGACACAGCCCTACCTCTGTCGCTCTCTTTCTCCGTCTACCTGTTGGCCACTCTATCATCCTCACTCTTTCACCCTCACTCACTCCCTCTTTTCTTGAATCTGTCTTCTTGACTCTCTCACCCTCTCTCTTCCTCACTCTCTCACACACTCTCTATTCCTCACTCTCTGGCCCACTCTCACTCTCTTGGCCTCTCTCATTGTCACTCTTCCTCACTCTTTTGCCCTCTCTCTCTCACCCTCAATCAGTGCCCCTCTCTCTATTTCTCTCTCTCAAACACACACACACACACACACACACACACACACACACACACACACACACACACACACACACACACACACACACACCCTGTAATTGTGGCTTCCTGCTCTGCCAGCCACATGTGGCACCCTATAAATATCCCAGAATTCACTGCTGTTGAAGAGGCCTGGGAAAACCACAGACCTCCTGCCAGGAGAAAGAGAGGAGCAGAACGGAGAGAGAGAGGAGCAGAACGGAGAAAGGAGAGCAGAACGGAGAGAGAGGATATGGAAGATTATGGAAAGGCTGAACATCTTACACCTGAGTCAGGACTGGGTAATTCCAACTTTTGGCAGGAACCTTGTCTTCTAAGCTGAAGGTTCTAGTTCTGAGTTATTCTCCATCATCTTGTTTTCTGTGGTGTGTAGATCAGGGGACCTCACAAACTTCAGGTGTCAGGTGTCTCTCTGATCAGTCAGAGTCTGTGTGCAGGTTGATCATCAGCCCCGCCCCCTCTCTCTGATCAGTCAGAGTCAAGAGTGTTTAAATGTTTAGGACAGAGAAATGATAGAGAAGCATGCAGATATGTCCATCTTACTGCAGGAAGCCAAAGCGGTCCACCACTTTGTAGAGGTCGTAGTTCGCCTCTTCCCACGACTCCACCGCAACACCTTCTTTACCCTGAAGAGAGAAAAACACTTCAGATCAGCTGAGAAATCATCAAAACAGGACAGCAGCTGCGAGACTATCCATCCAGAGCGAACTGTGATTAAACTGGGAATGATGGTTATGTTTCACTGTCTGTTTATCCTTCAGAGAGAGAGAGAGAGAGAGAGAGAGAGAGAGAGAACCAGTACAAAGGGGCCAGAAGGTGCTACTGGCAAATGTGGGACTCCAGGGATATAGGGACTGCAGTGATATTGGGAAGTGTGGGACTGCAGTGATATTGGGAAGTGTGGGACTGCAGTGATATTGGGACTGCAGTGATATTGGGACGTGTGGGACTGCAGTGATATTGGGAAGTGTGGGACTGCAGTGATATTGGGACGTGTGGGAGTGATTACTGTAATCCGGTGTGTTTTGTGAGGACGTTAGAAGCAGTTGAACACGGTGGGCAGAAGCAGTGTGTGGGTGTGTGCTCTGGTAGTGCTGATACACTAAACCCAGCACTGCCCTCCGTTATGATTTATTACCAACACTGAGATCTATTATACACAACCACCGCCTGTATCTGCTCCAGCCTACACACACCGGAGTATATCAGATCCTCTACAACATCACCCTGCTGATCACAAACCACACCTGAACCAGATGGAGAGATGGGTGGATGGGTGGATGGATTGGTGGATTGGTGGATGGATTGGTGGATGGATTGGTGGATGGATTGGTGGGTGGATTGGTGGGTGGATGAATGGATGGATGAAGGGAATAATTTGATTCTACATAAAGACAGGAAATGTAGTTCCAGTACAATGTTACTGGAATCTGTGCTCCCTGTTTAGTGTGTGAAATTCAGAATGCGTGTGTGTGTGTGTGTGTGTGTGTGTGTGTGTGTGTGTGCGTGTGTGTGTGAGAGTTATGTTTCAGTATAGCAGTTTAAAAAGGCAGGACTGCCATCATGGCCAATAATGAATGGGTGTCTCCGTGACCAGCAGCATGTCCACCGCTCGCTCCTCTCACAGTCAGCCTCAGCAGCATTTCAGCTCAAACTCACTCTTCATGAGGTACAAATGTCTTGTTGGTGCGAGTGTGTGTGTCTCATTGTGTGTGAATATGTGTGAGTGTGTATGTGCGTGTGTGTGTGACGAGGACATCATTGTGGCTCTAATTAACGAACACAGTCACACAATCTGCTCCTCCAACACACTGCCATGACTACACTCAATTACACTGGACAAAATCCAAACTGGACACCAGAGAGAGAGAAAAAAAAGCATAATTAAGCATGCACGCGCACACACACACACGCGCACACACACACACACACACACACACACACACACACACACACACACACACAGCGAGGGGGGCACTGAGGGCAGAGTCGTATTACCACAGGAAAGTCAGTCTCTGCTGCTGTATGACAGTGAGGTGTGTGTGCTGAATTCAGCGAAAGAGGAGGCGGAGCTAGTGTTTGAACTAACACACCGCGCACGGCACACACACCTCCCCACCCCTACCCAAACAACGTGATCAGGGCTGCACTGACATTTAAATGGATAAGAGGATGAATATGTGTCTGTGTGGATGGATAGATGGATGGATGGATATTTGTCCATATGGGTGGCTGGATATATAGATGGATGGATGGATGGATATTTGTTTGTATGGGTGGCTGGATATATGGAGAGATGGATGGCTGGATGGATGGATGGATGGATGGATGGATGGATGGATGGATGGATGGATGGATAATTGTCTGTATGGGTGGCTGGATATACAGAGGGATTGATGGATGGATGGATGGATGGATGGATGGATGGATGGATGGATGGATAATTGTCTGTATGGGTGGCTGGATATACAGAAGGATGGATGAATGGATGGATGGATATTTGTCTGTATGTGTAGCTGGATATACAGAAGGATGGATGAATGGATGGATGGATATTTGTCTGTATGTGTGGCTGGATATACAGAATGATGGATGAATGGATGGATGGATGGATGGATATTTGTCTGTTTGGGTAGCTGGATATACAGAAGGATGGATGAATGGATGGATGGATGGATGGGTGGATGGATGGATGGATGGATGGATGGATGGATATTTGTTTGTATTGGTGGCTGGATATACAGAAGGATGGATGGTTGGATGGATTGTTTATATGGATGTACAGATAGATGGATGTTCTATCTGTCCAGAGGTGCGCAGTTCCAACAGTTTGACTTCTTCTTTTCAGAGTTATGCAGGTTTTACTGAAGGTCCCTCCAGAAGCATTGATTCTGACCTTCAGAAGCTTCTTCAGGTGCTCCTCTGAAATGTGATCGGACTCGTTCACATCATCCTGAACTGAACTCAAATCCTGTATCTGTGTTATTTACGCTCTTACCCCAGATAACCTCAGACCCACATCTGGATGGGATGAAACATCTGCATGTGGAAAGATGAGGAGTGTGTGGAATGTCAGTGATGTGAGCGGCTGGAGGAAGTTCTGAGTGTTTCCACATTTCTTCAGTCTCACCTTGTCATATCTGGCTACGATCTCAGCCCGCTCCTGATCCAGCTTCACTGCAGCATCCTGCTCTGCATCAGACGCTGTGGACAGACAAGACACACACACACACACACACACACACACACACACACACACACACACAGTCAGTGCGGCTGTTCAGTATGTTGATATTAAAGATGTACAGATACCAAGCAGGCCTGCAAGAGTGCATGCCTCTGTCTTCTGGGACATTACTAGTTAATTCAGTGTTACACAGAAGCTCACACACACACACACACACACACACACACACACACACACACACACACACACGTGCTTTGATCCAATTACTGCCACCACAGCCTGTACAGGAAACCTTCTACCTAACAAGTCATTCTCTAATGGATACATATAACAGCTGCCTGTGTGTGTGTGTGTGTGTGTGTGTGTGTGTGTGTGTGTGTGTGTGTTTTGATCTAATATGCTGGCTAAGCAATGGGTATCTTCATTACAGAGAGAGCATTTCTCACGTTCAATCTGAATTCTCAACACCTGCATGCAGTCAGGAAGTGCTGATGAAGGAAATGAGGGATGCAGGGAGAGATAAAATGATAAGGGACTGTATAGAGGGAGAAGAGAAGAGAAGAGAAGAGAAGAGAAGAGAAGAAAAGAGAAGAAAAGAGAAGAGAAGAAAAGAGAAGAAAAGAGAAGAGAAGAAAAGAGAAGAAAAGAGAAGAGAAGAAAAGAGAAGAAAAAAGAAGATAAGAGAAGAGAAGAAAAGAGAAGAAAAGAGAAGAGAAGAGAAGAAAAGAGAAGATAAGAGAAGAGAAGAAAAGAGAAGAAAAGAGAAGAGAAGAAAAGAGAAGAGAAGAAAAGAGAAGAGAAGAAAAGAGAAGATAAGAGAAGAGAAGAAAAGAGAAGAAAAGAGAAGAGAAGAGAAGTGTGTGGTTTCCATGGTGAGGGTTGGAGGTTGTGAGGAAGTTGGTGTTGGTCTGGTCTCAGCACGCTCAACAGACTCTTTCACTCCAACAGCCCATTTCACACACATTTAGTGTGTGTGTGTGTGTGTGTGTGTGTGTGTGTGTGTGTGTGTGTGTGTGTGTGTGTGTGTGATGGGAACTGAGACAGTAATTGTTCATTGATATTCTTTGCTGGATCTTCTGAACCATATCTCTGACTGAACGCTGGGGTTCAGCTGTTTCAGAGAATTTCTATCGTCACTCGTGTACAACATATACTTGCGATGGTGTCTCTGGTGGTGGTGCTGCATGGAGTGACAGCCTGGCGCGATGAGTCCGTGTGTGGAGGCACCGTGGTCAGCACGGTTTGCTGTCACGGCTCACGCGTCCAGAAGGTGTGGTGTCAGGATGTACGATGCCAGATCACCTTCGGTCTCATTACAGGCACTGTAATGTCTGCTCAACGTTACGTTAATGAGGTCCTGCAACCAGTGGTCCTCAGAAAAGGTCCCCAACAATCCTAAAATGTCATCAGGAGACCTACAGGCAGTTGATGTTAAGGAGCAAAAGTAGGGTTAGGAGCAGGAGTTCTGGAACAATCTGGAACAAGAACCCAATGCCAGCTGTGAAGCATGGGGGTGGAAGTGTCATGGTTTGCTGCTGCAGAGCCTGGAGATCTCTCCATCATGGAAACCACTATGAAATATTACAGAACATTGCATAGAGGAGTCCATTATTTCAGCCCACGCAGTGAAAAGCAACAAGAAAGGAGACACATGTTTAATAAGAAGAGCTTGTACTTTATAGCAGCTTTGACTGGAATACAGATGAATGAAACGGTGGTCTCTGGCTGCTTCTCTGTACTTTGTGCCCCCCTGTGTAGACCTCTAAAAGGCTTCTGCTGCCTCTAATGATGTGATGAAATCTCAGCTCCAGTGAACTCAGCCTCACTGTTTATTATACAGCAGTGAGTCCAGAACTTCAGGAAGCTTCTTGAAAGAGGTTTTGTGTTTTTTTCTTCTGGTTTGGTTTCAATATCAGCACATCGGCATCCACCCACACGCTAACGCTGAGTGGGAGATACGTGCAAAAGGTTTAAAGAAGCCGAGCAGCAGAGCAGGTGTGTGTGTGTGAGAGAAGTCCACATCCAGCCTTGCTGTGTGGGACTTCATTCTCTGGTCTCCAGGGTGGTGGAGTTCTACACGCTGCGTCTGCTCTAATGACTGTCCACCCTTAACCAAGAGCTCAAAACACTGCTGCTATACACACAGTGCAAAGCTGAGACCATCATCTTCACTACACTCAAAAACAAGGTTCTTCTAGAGTGACTCGAATCCTATTTGTATGTGTAGTCTCTCAGTACGGCGTCGGGTTTAAAGCAACCTGCCAGACGTCTCTGCATGGAGTTGTAGAGGTTCCTAATGGTGTCCTGTGATGATCCATCCCATGCAGCTTGAATGTTCTCACTCAGTCCTGCAGATGGTGTGGTAGGGGTGGAGTGTTGATAGAGCATCCAATAGCATCGCACACATTTTCAATCAGGGACAGGTCTGGAGATGAGACCGACCACGGCGTAGTATCTGTGTCTTCAAGGCGAGATCTTGAGACGGCAGCAGTGTGTGGAAGAGCACTGTCTTTTTGGAACAGAGCACCGGAGTGTGTGTTCAAAAAAGGTGGAACCACTGGTTGCAGAACTTCATTAACGTAACTTGGTCTGTAATGAATCATCTTACGAAACTGCACCCACACCATGACACCAGGCCTTCTGGAAGCGTAATGCGTGACAACAAAGCAGTGATCTTGGGTGACCATCGTACCTCCACACACCAATGAAACAGAGATTCTGATTGTATCGATGCATGTACATGTAGACCAATAGCAATGGTGACAAACAGCCATGTGTTCATTTTAATTTAAGCTCCACCTTAATTGATGCAACAGCTTCATTCTGGTGCACTGTAAGGTCGTTGGTGCCTGTCATGGCTGAAATCCCGAACCCGGTGGTGGAAACACTGGTAAGGGAGGTTGATAAGCTGAAAGAGTCCTCTCAAGCCTGGCTAGCTTGTGGGACACTGCAGGCAGATGGCGGGTATCAAAGGGCCAAGCTGGCTGCGGTAAAAACTCGGTTGTGGGAGGAGTTCGGTGAGGCTATGGAAAGCGACTTCGGTCAGCTCCGAGAAGATTCCTTTAGGGTCCCTGAAGGTGTGAAAATGAGCTCAGGTTCTGACTGACCGTTTTCGTCCATGGAACAAAGAGAGCCGTGCTGTAGAAAAATCATCTTCTTGTGTGACAGTGCACCTTCTCGTGCTGCAAAGATTACCTCTGTGTCAATACCTCAACCCTACTGAGAATCGCTGGAGTGTCCTCAAGCAAAAGATATACGAGGGAGGGAGGAAGTTCACAGCAAAGCAGCAGCTCTGGGAGGCTATTCGGACAGCCTGCAAAGAAATTCCAGCAGAACCATTCAAAACCTCACAAGTTCAGTGGATGCAAGGATTGTGAAGGTGACTGTAAAGAAGAGGAGCAATGTTCACATGTAACTTGGACTGTTAAGATGTTTTTGATTGATTGATTTCAGTAAACGAGACTCTTCATTTAACAAGTGACCATTTTCAGTCATTTGGAGCAGTTTGAACTGACCATTTAGGAAAATCGTGAGCATCAGTGAAGCTTGGGCCCCATGACCTGTGGTCGGTTCACTGGTTGTTCCCCTTAAAGCACTGTTGGTAGGTACTGACCACTGCATACCGTGAACAGCCTACATCACCTGGCTGATGTTTTGGAGATGTTCTGTCTCAGATTTCTTACACGTGCCCAGTTTTCCTGCTTCAACAACATCAACTTCAAGAACTGACCGTCCACTTATTGCCTAATATTTCCACCCGCAATCCGACAGACTGATGGACAGATTGAGCCACAGAGAAAACTGAACTTCTTCTGTTCCTGTTCAGACGGACACTCCAGAGCCTCAAAAGCTGCCCAGACAGTTCAAATGGACACACACACACACACACACACACACACACACACACACTCACACAGAGGCTGACACTGTCCAACTATAGCCAACAAAAGACTCAAAGAGCACTCAGACAGTGAGCCATTCTCAACCCGATTCGAAGGCCAAACTGCTCCTCCGATCTCAGGGTGACCATAAACCACGATTGTCCCAGATTATCCTGTAGTCTGAGGAACCAACAATCCAATCTTCTCTCCTCTGATCTTCTCCCAGTGTCCTGTTGACGGAACAGCCCATACACACAGACCAGTACACACGTTTGTATGCTGCGCCACAGCATACACACTCACAAATGCAGGGTTGAAACAAACCAGTGTCGAGTCAATACTGGACAAAATCCTTGTTGGGTTGTTTTAAGCATTTAACCAAAATCCGACGTAGTACATTCATGGATTAACAGAACCAGAGTTTGGGCCAACTTGAATACCATAGCAGCCACCTAGCAACACCATACCAACCACTTGGAAACAGCATATCAACCACCTGGGACACCAAAGTAACCACATATTGCAATGCCATTCCTATATAGTGTTTCTACATGGTTGTTAAGGTTTTGCCAGGTGGTTGCTATGGTCCTCGCATTTAATCGAAATCCAATTTCATTTTAACTGCATTGCTGTGTTAAAAGAATCAAAGTCTGGGTTGAGTTTAGTTGTGCACTGCAGCCAAATTGGATACCATAGCAACCACATAACAACATAACAATCACTAAAATAACTTCCTAACAACCACTACAGCAACACCATAGCAACCACATAGCAATCACTTAGTAAGCACTTAAGAACACCACAGCAACCATCTGGGATAGCATAGCAACCACCTGGCAACTCCTTAATAATTTCCTTGCAACACAATAACATTATGCAACTGCTAGGTGCTTGATATGTGG
Source organism: Acestrorhynchus altus (assembly GCA_034509495.1). Lineage (NCBI taxonomy): Eukaryota > Metazoa > Chordata > Actinopteri > Characiformes > Acestrorhynchidae > Acestrorhynchus > Acestrorhynchus altus. The sequence goes on along the minus strand of CM067501.1, from coordinate 51,632,399 downwards.
TTGTTATGGTGTTCCAGGTGGTTGCTATGCTGGTTGATATGGTGCTGCATATGAAATATAAATGTTTATATTTAATGTGAATATAAATGGACCATCTTCTGCTCAGACTGGCTTTACTTCTGTAGGAAACACTGTCCGAAATTGTGCACATTTCTCAGCCCCTCGATATTTTCATTGGTTAGGAAAAGTGCAACGTGAGCTACAATGTTCTCATCCCTGTGTAAAGGACGAGGCCTTTGAGCTTGATGGATGTGCTGGATTTTTACCTCCACAATGGTCTTCTTCAATTAAAGAAGCGATAACCATTTTTATGTGTGGACCTCAAAGCTTAAAGACAACAATCAGTCTCCAGCCTCAACTCCATCTGCGGGGCCTAAACAGCAACACCGTAACACCAGCAGAAAGGCCTAACGTTCTGGTGAGTCACTGAAAATCACCGCCAGAGCCACAAACTCAGGTAGTGGAATGATCTCATTCTGTAATTTGCAGCTGAAAGGTCGCTTGTGCGAGTCGTCGCTGTCGGAGGCTCATTTATCCGGATAATTCCGAGCCTGTATGGAGGCGACGGTGTAATAGTCTCCGAGGGAACAGTGAAAGAGCGTTTTTCTCTTGATCCCGTCAGACGATCATTTCCAGCCAGCAGCCTGATGAGACGTAGCAGGAGAAACATCGAGTGCATTTCTGCTGTTGACAGAATGTAATTCAGTCCAGAGGGAGTTTGATAGTGATTGGGGTGGGAGAACTGATGCAACAGAGATACACACACACACACACACACACACACACGCACACACACACACACACACACACACGCACACACACACTAAGCAGAAGTCTTCTGAAATATGAGATGATGTGTAAAGCCGTTTATCTGGACAGAAAACATTTACTTCCTTAGAAAAATTAATAAATCCAAACTCATAAACACTCCATTGTGATTGCTGTTGAGTGTGTGAGTGTATAAGCTTAACCATTCCCAGTGCTCTCCCAGGAGAACGACAATATTCCACTTCCCATCCAACACTTAGTTTATCTAATCAGTTAATGTTATATAGAGTTAATTACAGGTAGACGCTCTCACTGACTGACTTTATGTTTATTTGGGTTTATTCTAATGTTATATAGAGTTAATTACAGGTAGACGCTCTCACCGACACTGACTTTATGTTTATTTGGGTTTATTCTAATGTTATATAGAGTTAATTACAGGTAGACGGTCTGATAAAAGCATAATATATTATTAATCACACTACAAACAGCTCTGCACTCCAGCCGTTGATGAGTCCTGATTGGACGATTGGACACGCCCTGGTTTGTGTCCCTCTCTTGTTTCATGTGTGTTGAAGGAGACGTGTGACAGGCGGCTGAAGGCCGAGCGGTTGACTTAACACTCTTCTATTAAACCTGGGTCTATAAATCTACAAGCGCGAGACCGGCTCTCTGACATTCACATACACTGTACATACACTACATGGCCAAAAGTTTGTGGACACCCCTTCTAATGAATGCATTCAGCTGCTTTTCAGTTCCACCCATTGCTGACACCGCTGTGCAAATGCACACGCAGCTTATCTAGTCCCTCTAGAGAAGTACTGCCAATAGAATAGGACTCTCTGGAGCATAAACCTATTGTCACCATGTCTAATACCAGGTGAACTAGAGGGGTGGAGCTGTGAAGCAGTGGAACTGAATGATGGAGCTCCATCCAGCACTTTGTTGGAGATAAGGTGGGGTGGCGATTGTCTAACATCCTCACTAATGCTTCGGTAGCTAAATGCAACCAAATCCTCACAGTGATGGTCCCTTCCGAGCATAGTAGAAAGTCTTCCCTGGACAGTAGAGACAGTTAGTCCAACAGAAGCAGGACAAACTCGTTTCAAAGCCCTTCAGAAGAGTGGACACGTCTGAAAGGCCAGCTGCTGTTATCTGATCGTAAGCTCAGAGCAGAATAAAGCCCACCACTGTGATGTCATTACAGAGGCTGAAATGGATGATGATGATGTCATCTCTTACCTCCGTCACACTGTCGCGGTCCTTCCTTAGTAAGATCTGGCCTTATGGTTGGCATGAGTGCCGCACACACTCACACACACTCGCACACACTCTGGCCAGTCAACTCGCCTCCATCGCGAACACTGTGCTTTCACGAAACGCTGCTGCGGAAAACATCGTCTACAGCTCTCAGCCAAAGAACCCCGTTTGAGAAAGCTTCCAGTGTAACAGCCGACAAGTACGAGGACCGAGCGGGCAGGAGGAGAGAGAGAGCAAGAGAGAGAGAGAGAGAGAGAGAGTTTCTGATGTCTTTTCTTCTCTCTCTCTCTAACAATACAGCTGTTTGTTGACTTCAGACAGACGTCAGTGTACATACCCACACACTACATACCAGCTTTCTGAACACACACACACACACACACACACACACACACACACACACACACACACACACATATTCAAACAATATATCTTTCACTGAACTTTCTCTAAAGGATCACATACGTGTGCTTCCCCCACTGCCCTATACAAAGGCACGGAGGCTACTTTTGGGTAGTGTACCTCTTGGTGAGAGATCATCGACACGTGTGCAAATGCGAACACGGCTTGTCTTGTCCCTTGAACGTACTGGCACCGTGTCTAACGCCAGACGTGGACTAGAGGGGTATAAAGCCCCCCAGCACTGAGCTGTGGAGCTGTGGAGCTGTGTTCTCTGGAATGGTGGAGCTCCATACAGGACTTTTCTTGGGGATGAGATGGGATGGTGATCATCCAACATGTTCTGCTAAATACAATCAAATCCTCACAGCAATGCTCCACACGTTCAAGAGGTGTCTCAATACTGTCTTCAAATCCAAGACCATTTTGGAACTTTTTCTACTGGAACGTTTATTGTGGAGTTCTGACAGATTCACATCAATGTCATGTGAAAAATGGCAACGATGAAAACCAGGTTTTCTGAGGGACAGTGATGAGATGATGTTGATCTTCACACGATTCTACTATTATCTGTAGATCCGTGATGCATCGACTGTGACCCAACTGACGCCAGAGTCGGAGACAGCAGCATGTTTATGTCTACTAGACCTCCCTCAGTGCCGAGTTCCTCTCATTTCCTTACCCAGTCGATTTCACGGAATTGGAAATTCCTTTGAATGTCCTCAAATCAATTGGCTAAAAGAGAGACAAGAACTGAGCAAGACCCCAAAGTGTTTGCTAATTGGAACAGCCGATATTGACCACCTCATTGTCCATCCTATCATCTCCTCTGACCATCCAGGAGCACTGTGTGGTTCTATAATTCCAGACTGTAGTTCATCTGTTTCTCTGCAGACTTTATTCTCCTCCTTTCACCCTGATCTTCAGTGATCAGGACCCCACAGGACCACCACAGAGCAGCTATTATGTGGGTGGTGGGTCATTCTCAGCACTGCAGTCACACTGACATGGTGGTGGTGTGTTAGTGTGTGTTTCGCTGGTACGAGTGGATCAGACACAGCAGTGCTGCTGGAGTGTTTAAACACTGTGTCCACTCACTGTCCACTCTATCAGACACTCCTACCGAGTGTCTCCACCTTGTAGATGTAAAGTCAGAGACAGAAGCTCATCTGTTTCTGCAGTTTGTGTTGGTCGTCCTCTAGTCCTTCATCAGGGGTTTAAACACTCCAGCGGGAGATGCAGGAAAAATGAACAAATGGCAGGAATGAGATGGAGAAAAGAGCAGCAGATGACCAGGCTCAGGACACACACACACACACACACACACACACACACACACACGCACACACACACACACACACACACACACACACATCGACTCCGAACACCACGGAAATGTCAGATCACACTCAGTTAATAAAAAGCTCTGCAAACACATTAGCCCTTCTTAGTGTGAGTCTGTGAGGGTCTCTTTACACTGTATTGATCTCCAATAGCAGGGAGCTTCAGATTCCAGGCTCCAACAGAGCTTCAGATTCAGCCCAAAGAACCTGAATACAGGTTCTAGACAAATACAATTGCTAGACGTGGACCTGCACATCGTTTAATCTGAAATAACCCAGAGCTGTGAAACAGGCCGATTCCAAAACTATTACATCCCAGTCTTTACTCACTAAGCAGCTGTTTGGAACTGAAGCTGAAGTGGTGGTGGACCATGCAACATGACAATGACCCAAAACAGCCCACTAAATGCACCACGGCTCAAAAGAAAGAAATGGATATTTCCAGAAAGTCAAAGATTGATGCTGTGAAAGGATGTGCATGCAAGAAATTCCACTTAGAGAAGGAACAACCATCTCCCAGTTTATGTCCCTGTTGATGTCCCAGTTGATGTTTGAGACATCAAGGCTGTTACGCTGTTATATTTATAGTTTACATTATATTTACATAAACCCTGCCACTAGAGAACTCCAGTCTTATGAAAAGTGACATCAGGACAAAGTAGTGTTGTTGATACTGAACCTCATCTTCTCCTGTGAACATGGCTTTTCTTGGGGCAGTTTCCTTGTTTCATCTGTCCAAGCACATAGTTCCAGAGGTCCCGGTGTTTGTCTAGGTGTTCTCTGGCAAACTTCAGATGTTTCCTCCTTGCTCACCTTCCATGAAAATCAAACTTGTCTGGTTTCTGATGGTAGAAGCTGCACTTCGACATCAACTGTGATGAGACCTGCCTGCTCCCATGATGACATTTTAGGAAAGCTGTATCTTCTTGTTCTGCTCTTGGGCTGAACTTGTAGGACGGTCTGATCTGGTCATGTGGGCAGTTGTTCTAAACGTTCTCCACTTGTAAATGATGTTCCAGACAGTGGAACGGCTGATTTCTAATTGTTCCGAGATCTTTTAAAAGCCCTTCTCAGACTCATCTGCATCTACAACCTTCTTTCTGAAGACTTCAGAGAGATCTTTGGATCTGACCATGGAGATCTCAATCACTTCAACAATCAAGAGCAAACCAGACTAATGTCTGAGGTTTAAATAACGTTGTACACAATATTGGGCAGGTGTTTTTAATGTTATGGCTGAGCAGAGTTACTAAGTTCTACAGCTGAATGATCTCACTGTCTTTTCCTTTCGCGCTCTCTCTCGCTCTCTCGCGCTCCGTCTCTCAAACACACAGAGGTATGAAATCTGGAGTCTTTGTACCCGTAGGGTGCTAACAAGTGTGAAATCACTGGAATAACGGAACAGCTTGTTGCAGCACTGAAACAAACTGTGCTTGTGATGTAAAAACAGTACAGCACTCTCGCGCACTCTCGCGCTTTGGTGCTTTTCCTTATAAACACTGCGAGAAAGGCACTCCCAAACCCACACACACTCACGGCCTGCACCATTAAACAGCTGATCAAATGATGATCAAAATCAAGCCCTTTCCCAATAGTGACTGTGGTATAGGGGTATTAGTGGTATTAGTGGTATTGGTAGTAATGGTGGTATTAGTGGTATTGGTGGTATAGTGGTATTAGTGGTATTAGTGGTATTGGTGGTATTGGTAGTAATGGTGGTATAGTGGTATTGGTGGTATAGTGGTATTAGTGGTATTAGTGGTATTGGTGGTATTGGTAGTAATGGTGGTATAGTGGTATTGGTGGTATAGTGGTATTAGTGGTATTAGTGGTATTGGTGGTATTGGTAGTATGGTAGTATTGGTATAGTGTTCAGTGGCATTGGCAGTATTGGTAGCATAGTGGTATTGGTGGTATAGTGGTACTAGTGGTATTAGTGGTATTAGTGGTATTAGTGGTATTAGTGGTATTGGTGGTATAGTGGTATTAGTGGTATTGGTGGTATTGGTGCTATTGGTAGTATTGGTGGTATAGTGGCACTAGTATATTGGTATATTATGGCATAGTGGTACTAGTGGCATTAGTGGCATTGGTGGTATTAGTGCATGAGTGGCATTATGGTATAGTGGCACTAGTATATTGGTAGCATTATGGCATAGTGGCAATTAGTGGCAATATGGCATTGGTACATTAGTAGGGCATTAGTATATTGGTGGTATAGTGGCACTAGTGGCATTAGTGGTATTGGTATTAGTGGCATTAGTGGTATTGGTGGTAGTGTATTAGTGGTTTATGGCATATGGCATTGGTAGCTGGTGGTATACAGTGGTACTAGTGGTATTAGTGGTATTGGTGGTATTAGTGGTATTGGTGGTATTAGTGGTATTAGTAGTATTGGTAGTATAGTGGTACTAGTGGTATTGGTAGTATTGGTGGTATAGTGGTACTAGTGGTATTAGTGGTATTGGTAGTATTAGTGGTATTGGTAGTATTGGTGGTATAGTGGTACTAGTGGTATTGGTGGTATTAGTGGTACTAGTGGTATTGGTAGTATTGGTATAGTGGTACTAGTGGCATTAGTGGCATTGTAATAGTGGTAATAGTGGCATTATGGCATAGTTAAGTACCAGTGGCATTAGGTATTGGTGGTATAGCAGTATTAGTGGCATTAGTGGTATTGGTATATTGGTAGTATTGGTGGTATAGTATACCAGTATTGGTAGCATTGGTATAGTGGCACTAGTGGCATTAGTGGTATTGGTGGTATTAGTGGCATTGGTGGTAATAGTATTGGTAGTATTGGTGGCATAGTGGTACTAGTGGCATTGGTAGTACAGGCATAGTGGTACTAGTGGCAATAGTGGCACAGGCAATAGTGGCATTAGTGGTATTGGTGGTATATGGCATCAGTAGCATTGGTAGTATTGGTGGTATAGTGGTACTAGTGGTATTAGTGGCATTGGTGGCATTAGTGGTAATAGTGGCATTGGTAATAGTGGCACTAGTGGCATTAGTATTAGTGGCATTAGTGGTAATAGTGGCATTGGTGGCATAGTGGCATTAGCAGGCCATGGCATTGGCAGCTGGTGGCATAGTACACTAGTAATAGTGGCATTGGTGGCATTAGTGGCATTGGTAGTATTGGTGGTTAGTGGCACTAGTGGCATTGGTAGTATTGGTGGCATAGTGGCACTATGGCATTAGTGGTACTGGTAATAGTGGCATTGGTAGTATTGGTGGTATAGCGGTACTAGTATACTGGTGGCATTAGTGGCAATTAGTGGCATTGGTAGTATTGCGGTACAGTGGCACCAGTGGCATTAGTGGTGCACAGGTATATTAGTGGCATTAGTGGCATTGGTGGTATAGTGGCAATTAGTACATTAGTGGCATTGGTGGTATTAGTGGCAATGGGTGGCATAGCATTACTGGTAATAGTTGGCATTGGTGGCATTGGTATTGGTGGTAGCGGTACTAGTGGCATGGTAAGTGGGCTGGTGGCATAGTGGCACTAGTGGTATTAGTGGGTATTGGTGGTATTAGTGGCATTGGTAGCATTGGTGGCATAGTACCAGTGGCATTGGTAGTATTATGGTATAGTGGCAATTAGTGGTATTAGTGGTATTGGTAAGGCTAGTGGTATTAGTGGTATTGGTATAGTGGTACTAGTGTACTATATTGGTATATTAGTGGCATTAGTGGTATTGGTGGCATAGTGTTACTAGTGGCATTGGTAGTATTGGTATAGTATACTAGTGGTATTAGTGGCATTGGTGGTATTAGTGGTATTAGTGGCATTGGTGGTACAGTGGTACTAGTATTGGTGTATTGGTGGCATAGTGGCATCAGAGGCATTAGTGGCATTGGTGGCATTAGTGGCATTGGTATAGTGGCACTAGTGGTATTAGTGGTATTGCTGGTATAGTGGTACTAGTGGTATTAGTGGTATTGGTGGTATTGTTGGTATAGTGGTATTGGTGGTATTAGTGGTATTAGTGGTATTGGTGGTACTGTTGGTATAGTGGTATTGGTGGTATTTAGTGGTACTAGTGGTATTAGTGGTATTGGTGGTATAGTGGTACTAGTGGTATTAGTGGTATTGGTGGTATTGTTGGTATAGTGGTATTGGTGGTATTAGTGGTATTGGTGGTATTAGTGGCATTGGTGGTATAGTGGTATTAGTGGTATTAGTGGTATTGGTGGTACTGATGGTATAGTGGTATTGGTGGTATTAGTGGTATTAGTGGAATTGGTGGTATTTTCACTGTCTTTATTCCTCAGTCCACTACCGACGTTCCCACTCCACTGGGCTCCGACCACAAAGCCCTCGCGTCTAGAAACTGTTCGACTTACTGTCCAGAGTTTGGGACATCTACACAAGCTTTTATGATGGACCTTTCTAAATCCACAGGATACAGTAAATGGACAAAAGTATTGGACAAGAGCATTAATGATTCAGGACGTTGGAACACAGCTCCACAGCTCCACAGCTCAGTGCTGGGGGGCTTTATACCCCTCTAGCCCACCTGGTATTATACATGGTGCCAATAGGTCTATGATATGTTCTCCAGAGAGTCCTATTCTATTGGCAGTCCTTCTCTACAGGGTCTACACAAGCTGTGTGTGCATTTGCACATCTGTGTCAGCAATAGGTGCAAATTAAGCTTAGCTGAAGGCCCTTGGTCACCGTTTATGTTGAGTATAACCAGTTTGACCAGCATAACCAAGGTGATCAACCAGAATAACCAACCTTGGCATGCTGGTTGACCAGTGTGACCAGCTTAACCAAGCTTTTCACCCAGAAGAACCAACCTTGGCATGCTGGTTGACCAGTATAATCAGCTTAACCAAGTTTTCACCCAGAAGAACCAACCTGACCTTGCTGGTTGACCAGTATGACCAGCATAATCAAGATGATCACCCAGAAGAAGTCATCTGACCATGCTGGTAAAGAGGTATGACTTGAATAATCAAGCTGATTGCTCAAAATAATCAACATGACCATGCTGGTTGACCAGCAAGACCAGCATGACCAACGTGGTTTTTCAACCAGCCTGACCAAGGTGGTAGATCATTATGATTATGAATATCATGACCATGTTGGTTGACCAGCTCAGACCATCTGAAACCAGCTAAAAGCAGAGGTTTGTGTCCCAGAGTGAGAGCTACGGGAATCAACGAGATCAAGGAACATCCTTGACCTTCCCAAACCCACACGCACCTGCAAACCTGGAGCTGGCTCTTCGGCGTGAAGGAGACACCAGCTCTTTGACAATCTGCAGAACTTGCATGGTCAACTGAAGTCAGGAGTGTTGGTGGGGCTGTGGGTGGGGTTGTGAGAAGAGCCAGTGGTCCCCCACAGTGCCCCAGGTACCTTCTCATGTCCTCCACACAAACAGGCAGACATCACTCCACACATTCACATGTACACATCTCAGCAGGACAGTCTTGGGGTCCGACTTTCACATTTTCCAAGACAATTCCGGTACAAAGTAGGCGCACTCCGTCTTCAGGTGCAAACCCAAAACAGTGTCGATCCGGAGCAGCAGCGGCTCTTCCATTCTTACTCCAGCACAAATAAACAAACGATAATAAGGGAAACACTTCCGATACACATTCCAGTCTCCCATTCCAATTAGTGAGTGTTAATAATGAATGAGCTCATCCTTAAATCCGTCTCCAGGTTCAATAATTCAGAGCGGAGCAGCTCCATCCTTCACACGGTGCCTCGTTCGACCACCCTCCTACCCCTCCATCCCTGCTTCCTCTTGTCCTCTCCGTCCTACAGCCTCTCCTGCTCTTACCCTATCAGCCGCTCACGGCACACTGCTGCCTCTCTCCCTTTCTCTCTATCTCTCCCTCCCTCCCTCTCTCTCTCTCTCTGTCTCTCTCTCTCTCTCTCTCTCTCTCTCTCTCCCTCTCTTTCTTGTTCATACCGAGGTATGTCGTGCAGTTATGGGAGAGAGACTAGTGTCACACACTTGGCCAGAGGGGTACAAAGCCCCCCCCAGCACTGGGCTGTGGAGCAGTGGAACTGTGTTCTCTGGAATGATGGAGATTCATAGGGATGAGTTGGGGATCCTGACCTCACTTATGCTTGTTGCTGAGTGCAATCAAATCCTTACAGCAATGCTGATGTTCAGCCAGTGTGTCGTCCCGTCTGAGGGTCCACACAACCAACTTCACGTCAGTTAATGTCGTGGGACGGCTGTGAACCCAGCATCAGGAATTCTACTGATGAGTGAGTGAATTAAACCAGTGCATTAAACCAGTATTGAACCACACACACACACACACACACACACACACACACACACACACACTGTGAGTTACATTGTTGCGATACATGGTTTGATGAGCATGAAGGTCTCTCTGTTTTTCATTCTCATCACACACTGTATTGAGTGATACTAGAGAGCAGGAAGGTTTTCTCTCATATTCACTCCATTTCATCTGAGAGAGAGAGAGAGACGGAGAGAGAGAGAGAGAGAGAGAGAGAGAGAGACATGGAGAGAGAGAGAGAGAGAGAGAGACAGAGAGATGGAGGAGAGAGAGAGAGACAGACAGACAGAGAGAGAGAGACAGAGACAGAGAGAGAGAGAGAGACATGGAGAGAGAGACAGAGAGAGAGACAGAGAGACAGACAGAGAGAGAGAGAGAGGAGAGAGAGACTGATGCATCCTCTTAATGATGTTTCCCACTGAGATCATTCATGCGTTGCAACGGTGTGTGTGTGTGTGTGTGACAGAAATGGAAGTTATTGATCATCACTTAAATTAAACCAAATTCATCACATTTAAAACATTTCAACAATTTCACTCACACACACACACACACACACACACACACACACACACACACACACACACACACACACACACGCAATTTCTTTTTCTCTCTGCAGACCTGATGAAGCCACATCACTAAAATCAATCTTACCTGCTTTTAACCTTTAGCTAACAACCCAACAACCTGCAAGCACCCACACACACACAGACACACACACACACACACACACACACACAGACCATGCTTTATGTGCTTTACCTTTACCTTTCTCTGTAGCCAGTTTCTCAAGGACATTGTGTTCTCAAGACACAGCAACACAGCTGTGTGTGTGTGTGTGTGTGTGTGTGTGTGTGTGTGTGTGTGTGTGTGTGTGTGCGCGCGCAGGAATCCATGTGCTATAATCAATCTCACTGTAATGGCCTTTATTCTCAGCCTCAATCGAGCTGCTGTGCACCACTTTCACACACACACACACACACACACACACACACACACACTTGTGATTTTATAATAATAGTGTATATTCACCATTGACAAAAGTATTGGGACACCTGCTCCTTCGCCGTCTCTTCTGAAATCCAGAGCATTTTAAAAAGAGTTGATCCAGCGTTTGTTGGAGTAACTGTCTCTACTGTCCCGTAAATGCTTTCTACTAGATTCTGGAGCACTGCTGTGAGGATTTGATTGTATTCAGCCACGAGGGCATTGAGCCACCTACCTCATCCCCAACTCCCCACTCTGCTTCAGTCAGTCCTATTCTATTGGCAGTACTTCTCTACAGGGACTAGGCAAGCTGTGTGTGCATTTGCACATCTGTGTCAGCAATGGGTGCAGCTTAAATTGTGCATGTTAGTCCTGCATTGAGAATGTATTGTTGCAGGGGTAACTCTGACACACTGCTGCAGTGCTCCTGCAGTGCCGGGGTCTGGACGAGTCTTCTTCACTGTAACTCAGAGCTGCAGCACTTCTGCAGCTGCTCTGCTGCAACCATAAAACCGGCGACGTGCTGGAGCTCGGCATTCATTTACACTGGCTTAGCACTGACTCTTAGAACCCGAGAACCGCACTTTACGGGAAGGTGCACGCGGTGTTCTAGGCTTCATATTTCAGGATCAGAGTAACCTTCAGACATGACACACAAATCATAACAAACCACAAGACCCACCGTGTGACGAACCATCAGCGAATCCCAGTTTAATATCAAAGGAGCTTCCAGTGCATGTTTACTGCTCTGTCCACGTGAACATGATCAACCTGCATACAGACTCTGACTGATCAGAGAGAGGGGGCGGGGCTGATGCTCAACCTGCATACAGACTCTGACTGATCAGAGAGAGGGGGCGGGGCTGATGATCAACCTGCATACAGACTGACTGATCAGAGAGAGGGGGCGGGGCTGATGCTCAACCTGCATACAGACTCTGACTGATCAGAGAGAGGGGGCGGGGCTGATGATCAACCTGCATACAGACTCTGACTGATCAGAGAGAGGGGGCGGGGCTGATGACATCACTGATCCTGATATTGTGTAATAGAGGAAAATGAGAAGGGAGGGGCTGTTTGCTCTCTTTCTTTGCACACACAGTGTACAATTTTCAGAATAAAAGTCCTGAGAAGGGATCATACTGATACATAAAAAACAAAAATAATAAAGAACATTCAGGTTGTTTTTATTTTATTTGGACGACTGTGAAGCATTTTGAAGAATTTATTGTAAATATTTACATTGAAGGCACTTGATCCAGAGTGCTTTGCTGTTCCCTCAGAAGGTGGGAGAGGATAGAATCCAGAGATATCTCCAGCTTAGGTGCTGCCGTAACGCATTTCAGATGTGTGACCTTGAGAGCAACACGACTGAGTATAATTATAAACCTTTAACGAGTTAACTGCGCTTGAAAAGAGGGTCTTCAGTCTGCGTTTGAAGACAGCGAGTGACTCAGCTGCTCGGACCCCCAGGGCAAGTTCGTTCCACCACTTTGGTGCCAGAACAGAATGCTTGTCTTCCTTGCATCTTGAGAGACAGTGGGTCAAGCTGAGCTGTCAAAATGATCACGTTTTCAGATCAAGATCATCCTGCATCATTCATATAACGTGGTTTTTAGTACTTATAAGCAAAAAAAGACTAAAGATTTGTAGATGCAAGTAAATGATTGATCAAAACATGGTCAGATTCACCTCAAACGAGACAGATTAGAGTTGCCTCGGACCTCTCTGTGTGTGTCTGTCTCCTCTAAGTACTTTTCAAATTTTTTAAAAGTGGGAAAATGTCCCATAAAATTGACCGAGGGGTCAGTCAACACATCAATCCAGTGGATTAATAAAGCACATGGTGTGTGTTTTCCCATGATCGGATATGATTCCATTAATACAGCTTTATAACTGCTCCCAGAAGAGCAGACGTTACTCCAGCCAAGCGGAAAACCTCCCTACTCCTGTCCACTCTGGTGGTAGGAGGAGTGAGCCAGTAACCAAAACATCAAAAGGTCAAATTCCTGACCTGGTACTCCCAGTTGTCCCCTCGGATAAGTCACTTGGGCCCCACTGTCCCAACTCGCACTGCACTGCTGGCCATGCTGGACTGCTCCCAGCAGGGCAAATCGAGGCAGCAAAACACTCAATAAACCAGAGCTCTCGATCTCAGGAGAACCACGGGACCAGCAGACGCTTACAAACATCTGAGAGCTTCTTTGGGAGTTCCTTGTAAGTGTTGAAACCAGCGTTGTAGAAGACGGTGGGATCACTTACGACACCAGTCCAAAAGTTTGGATACACCGACACTCCCACCTTACAGGACAACGGCTCTGTCCAGGTCTATATGGACGTGCTTTGTGTGCGTTTGTAGTTATAAATAAAGTATTTTGGTTTATACAGTATATGTTCTAATCGAGGACAGAAACACTATAGTGAGGTTTCAGATCCTCAGAGAAGACCTCCAGCCCTTCCTGGACAGCAGAGGCCGAGACCCCAACCAAAGCAGGATCAACTCTTTATTTAAAAGGCGTCCCAATACTTCTGAGCATATAGTGTATATATATATATAGAACGTGGTCACCTCCAGAACATCCAGTCAAGTGTGTCCAAACTTTTGGCTGGTACTGTATATAAGCGTAAATAAGCCACTAGCATTAGAGTTGATGTTCCGCAGAGCTGGACTGGAGAGGATGGAGGAGATGAAGAGAACCCAGTCAATATTAGTTCATTTAAAGAAGCTGAGGCGTAAACAAGCTTAACTGCGACAACGATTTCCGTTCTCCACCCTGAGCTGCGACCGTAGTGTCACGCAGGTCAAACGTACACCGGAGAAGATCGATGTAGGCCTGTCTGCTGGAACCTCTTCATTACAGTCACAGCAGGAAAGACCAGATTAGTCCTAAACCCTAAACCGGGCCGTCTGGTAAAGCCAGCGTCTTACAGAAGCCACGCGTCTGATTGGCTTATTTAGGTGGAATAGAAATGACTGAAACTGGTGTAAAGACTTATAACTGGTACAACTGGTTTTAAGAGCCTAAAATCTCCGTAGTGCAGAACCTGAGCAGAGGGTTGCATCTCTGAGCACGTTTGAAGAAAATTAAATAGAAGGTTCATCAGTACATGAACCGTTAGAACCGTACGTCAGTTTGTGGGATGGGTTTGTAGTTCGACGTACTTTTATTCACCATAAATGAGAAAAGTATTTAGAGGAGACGCTCAGACGTACCACACATTATTACTCTCAGGAGAACCTAGAACAGACAGAAATATATATATATATTATTAATGTATTTATTTTTTAACTAAGAAAGTCTGAGATACAATATCAATCAATCAATCAATCAATCAATCAATCAATCAATCAAAACTTTATTATATAGCCCGTCGCAGAACAAATGAAACTGGGATTCAAAGTGCTTCACAAATGATTGAAAGATCAAAGAATAAAGGTAAGGTAAAGATAAAAAATAAAATAAAATGAGAATATTAAATAATAATAATAATAATAATAATAATAATAATAATAATAATAATAATAACATAATAATAATAATGATAATAATAGTAATAATAATAATAATAATAAAATAATAATAATAATAATAACGATAATGATAATAGTAATAATAATAATGATAATAATAATAACAATAATAACAATAATAACGATAATAACGATAATGATAATAGTAATAATAATAATAATAATAATAATGATGATAATAATAATAACAATAATAATAATAATAAAATAATAATAATAATAACAATAATATTAGTGATAATAATAATAATAATGATAATAATAGTAATAATAATAATAATAATAAAATAATAATAATAATAATATTAGTGATAATAATAATAATAATAATAATAATAATAATAATAATGATGATAATAATAACAATAATAATAATAAAATAATAATAATAACAATAATAATGATAATATTAATAACAATAACAATAATATTAGTTATAATAATAATAATAATAATAATAATGATAATGATAATAATAATGATAATAATAATAATAATAATAATAATAATAATAATAATAATAATAATAATGATTATTATTATTATTATTATTATAAAGTAGCAGCAACAAACACCTTTAAAGCTTCAAGACAAACAAGACAGTGTCTTTATTAGATGTGAGGCTTAAACATGAAACATTTCCCACATTAAAGTATTTAATTCTACGAATTTCACCACGTTTTGATGGAAAATCTACAGTAATTCTTGAGCTTTTAAGGACTAAAACACTTTATATCTCAGAAATGATGCTGGAATTTGATTATCCAGTGTTTTTGAAGAACTGTGTGAATTATTTTGATTAGATTCACAAGGCTGTTATAAACATAAGTTGGAGTGAATTTTAGACGGATTACTTGCTGATCATTCATCACACTTCTCTTCGTACGTGGATTTTGGTTGGTGAATAAGGACCGTTCTTCTTTTCACTTATCCCAGCTTCCAAACCGGGGTCAGAGCAGGGTTAAGGGCCTTGCTCTAGGGCCCATCTGGAACAGCTTAACCAACCTGGGTCTTGAACCCACAACCCTGTGGCCCATAACCTCTGAAGCCACCACAGCAATAGTGTCTAACAATGTCTGAACCTGGGGGCCGAGGATGGACAGGTCAGTTCAGTGGATATGAAGGTGAAGAACCTTGCTCTGCTCCAGCCGCAGGTCTCCGAGCGAACGCTATTGAAGGAAAGACGGACGGTGAGTGACAGTCGGGAATAGGAGAGGCAGCGACTCGGAGCGAGGGAGAGTGAAAGGAAGTGAGAGACGGTCCTTGCTGAGTGAAAGACGACTCAAAGGCCTGTATTCATGCAGTTTCGGCTAAAATTAGCTCCGGCGCCAACCGCTGGTAAATGGGAGTCTTCTGCGCGGCCGGATTCGGGAATTCTGTCATTTCTTTTAGTGTCTCCTTTTTCCATCGTCCTCCCAACGTGTCCATCTGAGTGATCACCGATTCACTCATGCCAATCAGAGGTAAAGCTGAAGATTTTAAGGAACCATTACACAGCTTGTCTGGTCCCTGCGGAGAAGTACTGCCAAAAGAATAGGACTCTCTGGAGCAGATAAACAAACATGTCTCTATTGTCTTCATGTCTAACAGCAGGTGTGTTCTAGAGGGGTTTAAAGCCCCCCAGCATTGAGCTGTGGAGCAGTGGAGCTGTGGGGCAAACTCAAAATGAGCTAAACTGACCATCAGAAAGTCGTAGTGATGTAATTCTGCCCACTTGCTCTTCGGTGTGGACCAGAGGAGGATGGGTTCCCCTTTAGAGCCATGGTTCCTCTCACGGTTTAATTGATCTCCATGCAGAGACGTCTGGCATGTTGCGTTGAACCCGACGTTGTACTGAGACGTCCGAGACACGACTTCTTGATCAGATCAGTCTAATATCCACATCTTCCTGAACAGCCTTCCTGGAGTCATCAGGTGCCCTCTGGACAGGGCGGCAGTCCATTGCAGGGATCCACACACACACACACACACACACACTGGAGAACCCCGCACCGACACGGGAAGAACCTGTTAAACTCCTCACAGACCCAAGAGAGGATCAAGATGGGAATCGAACCCACAACCCCTGGCCCCTGCAGCTGTGTGACTACCTGCGGCACCACCGTGCCACTCGTTTATAATTAATACTGAGTGCTCTTCATCTCCCCCTACAGGTGGGTGGTATAATTGACTTTCACACAACAGCCGTAAAGACAAATCACATACATATCCCATCAAAACAGCGCCACAGAAGGACAACCGGTGCACTGGCGACAGGGTCGGGGGCACCAAGGCTCACTGATGTGATCCAGAAAAGTCATTCCGGTGCTTCGTTACCTGGTTTAATTGGAAAAGCTCATCTAGTCTTGTAACAGTAGATGTAGCAGAACACACTGTGGGTGGAGGCTGGAGAGGTCAGTTTGCTCAGCAGGGACGAGTGAAGGCTGAGCTCAGATTCCGTTAAGCTGAGAGTCGGCTTTAATAAAGTGTGTGTTTTAATGAAGTGAGGCTGATAAATGTGTTACAGCACAGCCGCCTCGTCCGGCAGCGCTGGCTCTCTTTAATAATGCATGACGGAGTGTGTGCTGCGTTTACATTCAGAGCCAGTGCAGGAGCAGCAAGACCTGCTGAGTTATGGAGGGGAAAGGAGAGTGAGACTGTGTGTGAGAGAGAGAGAGAGAGAGAGAGAGAGAGAGAGTGTTGAGGACCCCCTCATTGACAGTTGTACATGTGCATTTCTTGACAAGCTATGCCTAATAGAGTGGACAGTACTGAGAATGACCCACCACCCACATAACAGCTGCTCTGTGGTGGTCCTGTGGGGTCCTGAACACTGAAGATCAGGGTGAAAGGAGGAGAATAAAGTCTGCAGAGAAGCAGATGAACTACAGTCTGGAATTATAGAACCAAAAAGAGCTCCTGTGTGATCAGAGGAGCTGATAAACCGAACAAGGAGGTGGTCATAATGTTATGGCTGGTGTTGGGGACACCCCTTCCAAAGCAGGCAATGCAATCAAATCCTCACAGCAATGCTCAAACTCTCCAGAATCTAGTAGACAACCTTCACCGGACAGTAGAGACAGATACTCCAACAAACGCAGGATCAGCTCTTCTCTCCTTGATCTCAGGAGAGACAAGGGACAGAGATGAGCGGGTGTCCCTATACTTTTGTCCATGTACTGTATGTAAATACGTGATGACAGTTTAATAATTCAGCAACACACTCATAACTCAAACTCGCGGGTCAGTGTAGAGGTTGAGGTGGTTGACATATACGATGATGTCCAGTGCAAGTCCTTACCACACTGGGGTCACTCCTCATCTGGGTATGACCATAAAACATGTCACTCTCCGTAATGAACTGCTGGACGTTTATGGACTCGGGGGGACGGGGGAAATTTATGGAAGCGTTTTCACTTCTGTCCTGGTCTTCCCAAACGCGGCGCATGCGTGTGCTGCTCTCAGTGCGGGAACGTAATGATCCCAAGGTTTGAAGTGGAATCTAAACATAAAAGGATCTTCAGGAGCGAACACTGATCAACCATAACATTATGACCACCTCCATGTTCGGTTTATCAGCTCCTCTGACCACACAGGAGAACTTTGTGGTTCTATAATTCAGACTGTAGTTCATCTGTTTCTCTGCAGACTTTATTCTCCTCCTTTCACCCTGATCTTCAATCATCAGGACCCCACAGGACCACCACAGAGCAGCTATGATGTGGGTGGTGGGTCATTCTCAGCACTGCAGTCACACTGACGTGGTGGTGGTGTGTTAGTGAGTGTTGCTGGTACGAGTGGATCAGACACAGCGGTGCTGCTGGAGTGTTTAAACCCCTCAGTGTCACTGCTGGACCGAGAACGGTCCACCAACCAGAAACGTCCAGCCGACAGCGTCCTGTGAGCAGCGTCCTGTGAGCACTGATGAAAGACCAGAGGACGACCAACACAAACTGTGCAGAAACAGATGAGCTTCTGTCTCTGACTTCACATCTACAAGGTGGAGACACTCGGTAGGAGTGTCTGATAGAGTGGACAGTGAGTGGACACAGTGTTTAAACACTCCAGCAGCACTGCTGTGTCTGATCCACTCGTACTGATCCAATTTATACCCCAAAAAGGGGTATAAACCCTCCCAGTACTGAGCTGTGGAGCAGTGGAACTGTGTTCTCTGGAATGATGGAGCTCCATCCAGTACTTTTGTTGGTGAAGAGGTGGAGCAGTAGTCATCCAACATCCCGACTTCACTAATGCTTTTGTCACTGAATGCAATCAAGTTCTCACAGCAATGTTCCAGAATCTAGTAGACAGTCTTCTCTGGACCGTAGAGACAGTTACTCCAACAAAAGCAGGATCAACTCTTTAATCCCCTTGATTTCAGAAGACACAGTGAAGGAGCAGGTGTCCCAATACTTTTGTCTGCATTGTGTTTGTTGGTACGACCTCATTAGACCCTCATCAGTGTCAGACTAACATCTCAGTAACTCCGATCCCATCTGCGTCCTTCAGCATCTCCAATCAGCTCCGCTCAGATAAACGCTGTAATTAAGGAACCTCACAGGACCAATGTCTAACCTGCACACTGCACTCTCCTCACCTCTCTCCACTCTCCTCTACTCACTGCACTCTCCTCACTCCACTCTCCTCTACTCTCTCGCCTCTCCTCACTCCACTCTCCTCTACTCTCTCCACTCTCCTCTACTCACTGCACTCTCCTCACTCCACTCTCCTCTACTCTCTCGCCTCTACTCACTCCACTCTCCTCTACTCACTGCACTCTCCTCTACTCACTGCACTCTCCTCTACTCACTGCACTCTCCTCTACTCACTGCACTCGCCTCTACTCTCTCCACTCTACTCTCTCCACTCTACTCCACTCGCCTCTACTCCACTCGCCTCTACTCCACTCGCCTCTACTCTCTCCACTCTACTCTCTCCACTCGCCTCACTCAAACTCAAAGTGACCAGTGAAGTAACAGTACTTGACATTTCTCTATTCAGAATAAGTAACACCATCTGTACCCTCTGTACCAGCCTGAGACACAGAGAGACAGAGAGAGAGAGAGAGAGAGAGAGAGAGAGAGAGAGAGAGAGAGAGAGACAGAGAGAGAGAGAGAGAGAGACAGAGAGACACAGAGAGAGAGAGAGACAGAGAGAGAGAGAGACAGAGAGAGAGAGCAGAGAGAACGAGAGAGACAGAAAGAGAGAGACAGAGAGAGAGAGAATGAGAGAGAGAGACAGAAAGAGAGAGACAGAAAGAGACAGAGAGAGAGATCACATTACAAAGTTGCTACCAATGTCCAGGAACTTTAGCATGTGTGAGAAGTGGAGCAGTGTGTGTGTGTGTGTGTGTGTGTGTGTGGAGACAGGGCACTGGAGCCATTTCCTCTTGTTCCACTGTTTACTGTGAAATGCAATCATATTCCACAGTGACTTCCTTCCTGCATCCATCCATCCATCCATCCATCCATCCATCCATCCATCCATCCATCCATCCACCCATCCACCCCCCCCCTCTCTCACTCACTCACACACACACAAACACACTCTCTCACTCTCACTTTCACTCTCTCTCCTGCCATGTATTTCAGCAGTCAAAGAAAATGCATGACCTTCATTTGACCAACACTGAGAGACGGAGACAATATAACTGAACATACAACTTAAAAAATGAAATGTGTGGAGCTGCTTTACTGCATCACCTGGTGGACCATGCAACAAGACAACAACCCAAGACAGCCCAGTAAGAACACAAAGGAACGGCTCAACTCGATCTGCACCAAGAGCCCTTTGAGTACAGCTCGGCTTGACCCTCCATCCCTCAAGACACAAGGAAGACAAGCATCCACACTCTCTTCTGTTCCGGCAGCAAAACTGAGGAACGAACTTCTACTGAGGACCGAACAGCCGAGTCTTCTTCTTCGCTGTCTTCAAATGCTGACGGAAGACCATCCCTTTCAAGACTATTTAACTCATTAAACCTTACAGAGCTATAATGCACTAATTTTACACACACACACACACACACACACACACACACACACACACACACACACACACACACACACACACACACACACACACACACACACTGTATCCCATGGAGACAGTTTCAAACACAGTTAGGAGTGCACTTCTTATTGAAATGAGCGTAGGTTCAGGTTCAGTGATTGGTCAGTTCATGATGCCACCTTTGTAGGGTATAGTGCAGGGCACTACAGGGCACAGAATGAGACACTTGTCCCTCATCTCTCTGTTTAAAGGCAGGATGAGTCAATGCAGGGTAATTAGTGCACACTCGTTATCCGCTACTCAGAGCAGGGGGGTAATTACGGTAATTAACTCCACACACACACACACACACACACACACACACACACACACACACACACAATTAAAACAATAGCATACAGGCCTGCAACACAGGTAGTGAGCTATTCAAACAAACACACACACTCATGATCGAGATTTAGCAGCAGCTATTTGAGTTAGGGGAGGTATTTTGGGTTGAGCTGCTGTTCTTTTTGGTGCGTGTGTGTGTGTGTGTGTGTGTGTGTGTGTGTGTGTGTGTGTGTGTGTGTGTGTGTGTGTGTGTCTGTGTTTGGCTATTTCTGTTCTGCTTGATGTTCAAGATCAAAGAAGCAAGACCTTTACTGAGAGCCGTTGTTTGTTTGAGAGAGAGAGAGAGAGAGAGAGAGAGAGAGAGAGAGAGAGAGAGAGTGAGACTGTGAGAGAGAGAGAGAGAGAGAGAGAGAGAGAGAGAGAGAACGAACAGACTGCTAAAAACAAACACTGTGCCACTGATGGGGGGGTACACTGTATAGTGAACAGTGTAACTCCTCTGCATTACATGGTGAATTAGGTGTAGTTTCAGATATAATCACAACTCTGTTACATAGTTGCTGATTGGACAGTGGAGCCGGTTTTGATAACAGTTCTGTATAAGATCAATATCACAACAACGATTCATTAAACACACGCTGAGCATTGTTTACTGTGCATTATTTGCAGGGTAACTCAGCAGCACTGTTACTTAGCTGTTACACTGACTGTGTGTGTGTGTGTGTGTGTGTGTGTGTGTGTGTGTGTGTGTGTGTATGTGTGACTAGACTTGGAGGTATATGGTGTAATCCTTTTAAATCTCAGCTCAGCCTTAACACATCAGCCGACCAATCCCATTGCCTGATACTAAATGCTTCACTGTTGCTGTAGAGACCATGCACATAAGCTGGCACGCACACGCGCACACACACACACACACACACACACACACACACACACACACACACACACACACACACACACACACACACAGAGAGTGAATGAGGAACAGCTTCTCTTCCTATAAGGAACTCACACTTCCTCTCTCAGTCCAGGTCACTGGGCGTTCTGGAGCTCTGGGTTCCGTATATGAAGCGATATTTCTACGATGTAATGTGGATCCCACTTCTAAAGGGCACTACATTGTTGCTATGGTATTCCAGGGGGTTGCATGGTGTGCACTATAGGTTTGCTATGATGTTGTTAGATATACCAGGTATTGCATTATTATTATTATTATTATTATTATTATTATTATTATTATTAGTAGTAGTAGTAGTAGTATTTATTTATTTGTTTGTTTGTTTGTTTGTTTGTTTGTTTGCCATCACTTCCACATCAGCTCTTCCTGGATCTGACAGCTTTGTCTCCCATTAATCTGATCTGACTCACTGGAAGGAGCCGGAAGTCCTTCACACAGTTTACACCCGGTGACAACGTGCCCAGTCTCACCTGCTGACCATGTAACTCGCTGAGCGATCCTCAGCCGTCCAGCCGACTCACCACAGGAGAACCAACCCGTCACAGAACATCAGTCATCAAACACAAGATGAGAAAACAGCGACGCTGTGTTTACTGTGTCGTAGTTTTACAGAAGAGATTTGAACTTAAAGCTGCATCATGTATCTGTCCGTCATTCCGGGCCGGAACGCTGCTACTGTACCAACCATATCAGTCCTCCGTGAATTACTCAGCGTCTCATTAACTATGACTTATCTGATAAGACGTATTCAATATCCACCATGAATTAACTACAGTATCCACTATGAACTGTTTATTTGCAATGACTAATTCAATATCTACTATACACTACATACTTACTCAGAATCCACTATGAATTCATCAGTCTTTACTCTGAATCGTTCCGTATCCACTATGAATTCATCAGTCTTTCCTGTGAATATTCCGTATCCACTATGAATTCATCAGTCTTTACTCTGAATCATTCCGTATCCACTATGAATTGTTCAATATCTACTCTGGATCTGCAGGATTTTAATCTCACTAGCTAGATATTTGTTCTGCACGGCTCTAAAGCACTTTGGAAAAGTGCTTCTGATAAACTCCATAAATGTAAAGGCTTCGGATTCATCGGAAAACTGTGCTTCTAACAGAGTCACGGGTAGAGTGGGACACGATGATGCGTTCTACACCTGCGTGACGGTGACAATAACTGCACCAAACGAAAGACACGCTCTTCATTCGTTCTGACTCACTGAATCAGCGACGCCACTCGCAGGACGATCCTGGCATTTCCCCAGATGACTCATTTTGTTTTTTTTCACGAACACTCACCGCACCGCCACGCCCGAACAACTACCTCAGCTTCCACTGCTGACATAATCACACCTCATAAACTCTGCCTGAGCAGCGATCCAGAAAAGCTACTGAGGTCACGGAATCTGGAAATGAAATAAAGGGTATGTTCGGGCGAGTTTTCACTTCCCCTGAGCTCAAAAACAGCCCTTCAGATTTTCCATCACAACATGTATAAAGATGGACTAAGAATCACAGGGAATTCCAACTGAAAGTTTGGGAAGCATTCTTGAGCTGACTGGTTAAGAAGGAGCTGCAGGCTGTGCAGTGAGTTGGTGGAGTTTAATGTGTCGGTGTGTGTGAGGAGCTG
Source organism: Acestrorhynchus altus (assembly GCA_034509495.1). NCBI lineage: Eukaryota > Metazoa > Chordata > Actinopteri > Characiformes > Acestrorhynchidae > Acestrorhynchus > Acestrorhynchus altus. The sequence goes on along the minus strand of CM067501.1, from coordinate 51,608,896 downwards.
GAGAAGTAGCTGCAGGCTGTGCAGTGAGTGGGTGGAGTTTAATGTGTCGGTGTGTGTGAGGAGCTGGAGAAGGAGCTGCAGGTTGTGCAGTGAGTGGGTGGAGTTTAATGTGTCGGTGTGTGTGAGGAGCTGGAGAAGGAGCTGCAGGCTGTGCAGTGAAGAAGTTGAGTAAGCTTGAGTTCGTTGAGGAGCTTTTACAGGTTCAGTCTGCTCCCACTGACCACCACAGTCAACTATTAGAACTGGAAAAGATTATCTAGAACCCACCAAACCATCTCTGAATCACTGGTTCACATCTAAAGCATTTCATTTCTCCATCAGGTTACCAACATGAACAAGAGTTAACTGATAACTTGCTGCCATCCAACGCACACACACACACACACACACAGTCCACAAACCTAAACACACTGACACACTGCCCGGTGTTAGCCGTTTAAGATTACTGACCACTTTCTTCACTGCCATATGGTCAAGCCAGCAGGAGGCCTATCACACAGAGCTCCCTTTAGCTGCTTAATGCCTGCGTGTGCATGTGAGAGGTGTTTATTCGTACTCACTCATACTGCGATGCTGGCTTTGCGTAGACAGCTGAGGTCCAGGTGAGGCTGTTCTCCGCAGGCGTTCTCCTCAAGGCACTCATGACCTGCAGAACATGGAAAAGACTACACTGATCAGACACATCATAACGATATCCTTGTTTCTAGACTCATTGTCCAATTTATCAGCTTAATTCCAGACTGTAGTTCATCTGTTTCTCTGCAGACTTTATTCTCCTCCTTTCACCCTGATCTTCAATCATCAGGACCCCACAGGACCACCACAGAGCAGCTATGATGTGGGTGGTGGGTGATTCTCAACACTGCAGTCACACTGACATGGTGGTGGTGTGTTAGTGTGTGTTGCTGGTACGAGTGGATCAGACGCAGCAGTGCTTCTGGAGTGTTTAAACCCCTCAGTGTCACTGCTGGACCGAGAACAGTCCACCAACCAGAAACGTCCAGCCGACAGCGTCCTGTGAGCAGCGTCCTTTGAGCACTGATGTAGGACTAGAGGAAGGCCAACACAAGCTGTCCAGAAACAGATGAGTAGGTGCCTCTACCAGAGTGGACAGTGAGTGGACACAGTGTTTAAACACTCCAGCAGCACTGCTGTGCCTGATCCACTCGTACCAGCAACACACACTAACACACCACCACCACGTCAGTGTGACTGCAGTGCTGAGAATGACATCATAGCTTTCAGAGATGTCTCAGCAGGCCTACTTATCAGAAACAATAATCAAACACCCTACCATGCTAGCTTGCAGATTGCAGGAGTGGACAAGCGCCACACAACTGATGAAAAACCACTGGCGGGACACGTACATTGCTTGGAACTACTCTTCTAGAGGACTGGGCAGGAACATCTAAACATCTGGCAGGTCATATGGGGACTTCCCCCAGAATGCCATGGTCACTACCTATCAAAAGAGTTCCAAGGAAGGTCTACCGGTGAACCGACGATAGGGACATGGGCGCCCAAAGGTCACTGATACTCATGGACGTCCCACCTCACAACTGTAATGTTAGTCTTGGTGTCATATACAACAGGACAACTTCAGAGGTCTTGCAGGGTCCATGCCTCGGCAGGTCAGAGCTGTTTCCCAGAACAATGGGGATCAACACAATTGTAGGCCGGTGGTCTTAATGTTATGACTGAGTAGGTTAACAGTCATTGGAGGGAACAGGTCACGAGATACTGCAGCGAGACTGAACACCATGGAGGCAACAGGTGGGATCTGAATGGGTGACAAGTAACAGGACGGTGTTGAGTCAGACTTGTGACCAAAGGTTTTGGAGCTCACCGAAAAAAACCATATTGTTCAACAAAGCAACAGCGGCTGAGCTTGGAAAGAAAACAACAGAGCAGCAGAGAGTCAACGTCATCGCCGAGGACACCAGGGAAACAATGTAGATACAGCGTAAAAAGCTGAATTCCACACATTTCTAATAAGTGAACGAGAGACAGACCGACTCGGAGAACAGGAAAAATAACAGCATGGTCACCGTCCCCCTTCAAAATTCATCAGACGCAGAAAACAACAGATCCACTCGTACCAGCACAACACACACTAACACACCACCACCATGTCAGTGTGACTGCAGTGCTGAGAATGACCCACCACCCACAAAACAGCTGCTCTGTGGTGGTCCTGCGGGGTCCTGATCATTGGAGATCAGGGTGGAAGGAGGAGAATAAATACTTTACTGCTCCTTTTAACGGTGTTGTGTATTCACACTGTTATCATTACAGTATCATAATCACCATCCACTCTCTCCCTCTGTGTGTGTAATTAGAAGAGGGTGTTGGAGAGGGGCACAGAGGGAGTACAGAGACTAACAACAGTAACGACTGTAAAACAGCTGATACTGATGAGTGAACGGGACTGAGCTCATCTCTCTCTCTCTGTCTGTCTCTCTGTCTGTCTCTCTGTCTGTCTCTCTGTCTGTCTCTCTGTCTGTCTCTCTCCAACCAAATGTAACAGACAAAAGTATTGGGACGCCTGCTCATTCATCGTTTCTTCTGAAATCAAGGGGATTAAAGAGTTGATCCTGCTTTTGTTGGAGTAACTCTCTCCACTGTCCTGAGATGACTGTCTACTAGATTCTGGAGCATTGCTGTGAGGATTTGATGGCATTCAGAGGCAAGAGCACCAGTGAGAACAAGATGCTGCATGATCACCACCCAACTCATCCCCAATTAACGTATCCGATGGAGCTCCATGATTCCAGAGAACACAGTTCCACTGCTCCACAGCTCAATGCTGGGGGTCTTTATACCCCTCTAGCCCATGTCTGGTATTAGACATGGAGACAGCAGAGTCATGTTTGTTTATCTGCTCCAGAGAGTCCTATTCTATTGGCAGTACTTCTCTACAGGGACTAGACAAGCTGTGTGTGCATTTGCACATCTGCGTCAACAGTGGGTGCAGCTTGAAGTAGAAGAATGCATTCTTTAGAACGGGACGGGGGTGGTCTTGGTGAAAAGGTAGATTGAGAGAGAGAGAGAGAGAGAGAGAGAGAGAGAGAGACTTAAGGGTGAGATTATTGACAACATATGTTCATCTTTGTGCTGACCGGGTCACCTTTAGATATCAAACCACAATGGAAAGAGGTGTAGGGGTGTGTGTGTGTGTGTGTGTGTGTGTGTGTGTGTGTGTGTGTGTGTGTGTGTGTATGTGTGTGTGTTTGTGTTACTGATGTAACATTTGATATAGGCATTATGACCTCCTAGTCCATTTGACCAGCTCCTCTTACAATACAGCTCCAATGATCAGGACCCCACAGGACCACCACAGAGCAGCTATGATGTGGGTGGTGGGTCATTCTCAACACTGCAGTCACACTGACATGGTGGTGGTGTGTTAGTGTGTGTTGCTGGTACGAGTGGATCAGACACAGCAGTGCTGCTGGAGTGTTTAAACCTTTCAGTGTCACTGCTGGACCGAGAACAGTCCACCAACCAGAAATGTCCAGCCAACAGTGTCCTGTGGGCAGTGTCCTGTGAGCACTGATGAAGGACTAGAGGACGACCAACACAAACTTTGCAGAGACAGATGAGCTTCTGTCTCTGACTTTACATCTACAAGGTGGAGACACTCGGTAGGAGTGTCTAATAGAGTGGACAGTGAGTGGACAACACTCCTGCAGCACTGCTGTGTCTGATCCACTCGTACCAGCAACACACACTAACACCACCACCACCATGTCAGTGCGACTGCAGTGCTGAGAATGACCCACCACCCACATAATAGCTGCTCTGTGGTGGTCCTGTGGGGTCTTGATCATCTAAGTCTTCCTTTAAGTCCCATTTAAGTCCGGAACCAGAACATGTTTTGTGGGACAGGTTCACAGGTTTCATGGGCGGCACTTTACAGTTACGAAAACGAGACAATCCAAGTCCAGTTTTCCAGTAATATTAGTCAAGTGTCTCACACACACACACAAACACTGTGCTACTGGGTCAGGTGCAGCTAAAGGCATTCTACACCAGTGCCCACAACAGAATCATTAACGTGCCAGCTGCTCTTCCTGCTCTGTTGCTATGGCACAAAGCCACACACACACATCCGTCCCCCATGCCTCCCTCTTTCCTCATTCCACTACACTGCTGACACCAACCATCCATTGAATCAGTCCATCATGTTTCTGTGGAAAGGCTACGCAAGCCTGCTTAAACACACACACACACACACACACACACACACACACACACAAGCACCACTTACTGTATTGTGTGTCGGCCCTGATTCACTAAGGCCTGTATTTTACTCGAGGGTGTGTAGATTACTGTTCGCTTTAAGGCGGGTGTTTTGCTCCTAAACACACCAGATCCAAAAACACCAGAACACACTTTTCCCACAATCACGTTCCGTCTGATTTGATCTGATTCTGTACTGTAAACAAAGCAGAACTGCTGATCAAATGTCTCTAACGGAACCGTACCTTCACTACAGTTTCTGTTCTTTAATTGAGTTAGACTGTGAAATGGTACCATATTTTTGTATATTTTGGAACCCCAAGCGGGTTCTAGACAGGACCCATATGCGATTACAGTGGGCTGTAAAGGTGGGGTTTGGTTGGGAACCTTATGGGGGTTCTAGACGAGACTCAAAAGCGATTATGATGAGCTGTAAAGGTGGGGTACATTGGGGAACCTTAAGCAGACTCTTGACGAGACTCAAAAGCAATTATGGTGGGCTGTAAAGGATGGGTCCACTGGGGAAGCTTAAGCGGGTTCTAGACAGGACCCATATGTGATTATGGTGGACTGTAAAGGTGGGGTCCATTGGGGAACCTTAAGCAGGCTCTTGACGGGACTAAAATGCAATTAAGGTGGGCTGTAAAGGTAGGGTCCATTGGGGAACCTTAAGCGGGTTCTAGGCGGGACCCGTATGTGATTGTGGTGAGCTGTAAAGCTGGGGTCTAGGCCAGCTGTTGCCCATGCGAAACCCAATGAGCGTGCTGGCTGTATATTAGGTCATAATAATAAAATCTGATCATTGTGACATAATTGTGATGTGTTTATGACGTGTTGTGACGCGTTATCAGCGTTCTGCGGAACACCCCCCCCCCTTCCTGTGTATCCAGAACCGTGTCGGGAGGCGGACCGGACCGGACCGGACCGGTACCGGAGCCGAACCGGACCCGGAACGACGCCCCGCCCCCGAACTTTCCCACCGAGCGGCACCGAGCCGAGCGACGCACAGCCCACGACTGACAGCAGTGCGGACCAATCAGCGCCGCGCCTCAGCACGGCCAGCCAATGGCAGCGCGCGGTGGGTGTTTACGTCCCGTCCATTAGCCACGGCGGGCGACTATGCTAAGCTAAGGCCTCGATCAACAAAACACAGAGAAAGTTTTACAGGAAAACCGGAAACAAACAAACAAACAAACAAAGACACAAACAAACACATAAACACACTCACACACACACACATGCGGAGCGCGACGGTGCTGCCACACTGATCTGAGATCAGCTCCGCGCGGCTGCAGCCGACTGACCGACCGACCGCCCGCAGACCGACCGCCGCTCAGAGCCGCCGATCAGCGGCCACACTCACCTGCTGCCCCCGCTCACAGCGCGCCCTGCCCGGACACCCGCTCTGACTCCGCCCGGGACATCACTGCAGCAGG
>CM067501.1:51560718-51600718 GCA_034509495.1 Acestrorhynchus altus | reverse complement strand
TTTAATGAAGTGGTTGAGTGACCAGATCCTGCTCTGTCCAGATAAATATTAATGCTAAAGCTCCACCTTGTGGACAGAAATGTTTTTCAGTTGTAAAATTGTACTGTAATGTGCTGAAAACTGTAATAGAGATCATCTTTAATTGGACTTGCACGGCCAAATATTCAGGGTTAATATATTAATAAATACATATTTATTAGTGGATCTCAGAAATATTTCATATGATTAAAAAGCTCCTTCATGACAATAATTTATATTCTTTACAGGTAAAGTGACGTATCAAGCCTTTTTTGTTTGTTTGATTTGCTGTTGGTCAGTTTGAGTTATAAATAAATAATAAATCTTAAAATATGCATTTTTAATTCAAGTTTGAATAGATTATTAATCACAGTGTCAACTTTAAAATAAAGAGCTTGAAATAAATAATGTAAATTTAATAAAATAATATTTTTTAATTGATCAAAAACCTATTTTACAGTGCTCACATTTTTTAGAGTCTAGTGTATATATATATATATATATATATATATATAAACACACACACACACACACACACACACACACACACACAGCTCCTCATCGAACAAAAGGATCCCAGGGATACTCGGGGTACTTTTTTTACGTAGTATTTCGTTACCCTGTATGCATACGTAAGTGTTCAGATTTCAGAGTCAACTTTGAATATAAGACCTGAAGAACCTGAAGAAAGTTCATGTGTAAATATTCTCCTGTTTTTACGCATCTTTTTCAGCTGCATAATGTGATGGGACAATAAACTTGATTTGATTTGAGATCACTGTGGCGTCTCCAAGTGTCCTTTTTGTCTCTTAACTGTAAAATATCTTTTGACCTGAATTACTACAAACAAAGTCCGTTGCGTGGTTTGTTGGGAATGACTGACTTTTCTTATTTATTACAAATTAAAAAAGGAAAAAGATGGCAATTCCTGTTGAAGAAAAAGTTGGACCCCTTCATCCCTATTTTCCCTAATTAATCCCTAATTATATGTTTCCTGTAACTGTCTTTCAGTCATTGACATCATTGTTTCCAACCAGCCCACAACATCTCAGTAGGATTAAGTCCATTTTAAGAACTCTACGTTTCTTTCTTTTGAATGTTGTGGGTCATAGTCATGTTGCATGGTCCACCTCTGCTTTTGCACCAGTCTTTGTACAACCTTACGTTCTCCTCAAGCCCCCTCTGACACAATAAAGATCTCATAGTGGTTTCTATGATGGAGACCCTGCTGCAGCAAAACAGCCCCAAACCATCACACGTCCTGTGGGGTCCTGATCATTGAAGATCATGATAAAGCACCATCTATTCTTCACATTTGATACAGTTTCCACGTGCACACAGAGCTTCAATAGCTCAGAGCTTCCACATGCACACAGACCTTCAACCAGATCAGAACTTCCACTAGCATTCAGAGCTTCATCCACTTTAGTGCCTCCACTAGCACACAGAGCTTCAACCAGATCAGAGCTTCCACTAGCATTCAGAGCTTCAACCAAATCAGAGCTTCCACTAGCACACAGAGCTTCAACCAGTTCAGAGCTTCCACTAGCATGCAGAGCTTCAAATAGCCAGAGCTTCCATGTGCACATAGAGCTTCAAACATATCAGAGCTTCCACTAGCATTCAGAGCTTCAACCACTTCAGAGCCTCCACTAGCACATAGAGCTTCAACCAGTTCAGAGCTTCCACTAGCATTCAGTGCTTCAACCAGTTCAGAGCTTCCACTAGCACACAGAACTTAAACCAGTTCAGAGCTTCCACTAGCATGCAGAGCTTCAAATAGCCCAGAGCTTCCATGTGCATATAGAGCTTCAACCAGATCAGAGCTTCCACTAGCACACAGAGCTTCAACCAGTTCAGAGCCTCCACTAGCATGCAGAGCTTCAACCAGATCAGAGCCTCCACTAGCATGCAGAGCTTCAACCAGATCAGAGCCTCCACTAGCATGCAGAGCTTCAACCAGATCAGAGCTTCCATTAGCACACAGAGCTTCAAATAGTTCAGATCTTCCACGTGCACACAGAGCTTTAAACAAGCAAGTGTGACTGGCAAACTTACGCTGATTGCTGCTGTGTTTCAGGGATGCGTTGATGGCCGAGGGGAACTGGTTAGATTAACTAGTGACGTGAACAGATTGCTGACTCTGATTGGTCCTTTGGCCTTTCTGATGCTGTATAAGGTAAATCGAACAGAAATAAAAAAGCCAGTTCACAGTAAATTGACCAGAGCAGCGTGAAAGATGGTGGGTGAGAGACGGTGAGAAGGAGTGCAGGACCAAAAAAGAGCGCGAGATACAGCAGGTGTGAAAGAATGACAGAGACCTACTGTGGGCGAGAGACAATGAGAAAGTGTTGGACAGAAAGAGAGAGAGTGCAGGAGTGAAAACATTTGAATGACTGGCAGTGGACGGAAAAGAAAGAAAACAGGAGAGAGAGAAAGAGAGAGCAGGAGTGAAAGAATGAGAGCGAGACAGACTGTGGGCGAGAGACAGTGCGAAAGCGTGGGAGAGAGAGAGAGCTATAGAAGTAGAAGGTGGGAATGTGGAAAAGTCTGAGGAGGCGCATTAACGAGGACACACTTTTCAAAGGTGTGCGAGACCCTCGGCATGTCCTCTGCAGCCTGCAAGAGTGTGTGTGTGTGTGTGTGTGTGTGTGTTCAGGCTGGACGAATCGTCTTTAATAAGTTGGCCATTGATCCGGTTCCAACCGGCAGGCAATTAAAAACCCAAACTCTCTAATAAGCTCCAATTGGTTGGTGGGCAATTACTGGACCAGTGGCTGGAAGACTGAGCATGAGCCCAGCGGTTTGATTGGTTTCGTGGCTTTTTAATGGGATCGCTGCTTTTTTTCCGCCTGGACCTTCGGCTCAGCGGGTGAGCCACGGCCGAGCGAGTAATGGGCAGCCGGCTGCAGATATATATCTGTCTGTGTGAGGTCTGATTGCACCCTGCTGTCAATAAGCAGTCCCCACCTTTAATAGGGACGTGTGTGTGTATGTGTGTGTGTGTGTGTGTGTGTGTGTGTGTATGGGAGTGTTTGCCAGAGGTCATCTCGTGTCATCGAATGTTCCTATTGCACTCATGGGACTTGTGCCTCTCAGTAATGAGAGAAAAGTATCAAACCGCTGGCGAGCTTATGACAGTGCCGAGGCATTTTAAAGCATCAAATGTGTCTCCGTTCACTACATCCAGAGAGGAACACGCATTTATTCTGTCCCCAGAAGCCTTTCACCACGAGTCACGCCGCCGCTATAGAGCTGAAGGTGGACGCGTGACTGACCAGCCTTGGGAAGCTTTTTGAACAAGGTGCGAAAAAAGAAAGAATGCCTGGGAAACAGCCTGCAGGAATGTAAAATGCCACTACGTTATCTACACACGTCAGTAGATTCCTCAGTGCCTGAACGCTTGATTATTCCACCCAGCAGATTCATCGAGAATCACTGGTTCATCGGTGCCATTTGGACATGCACTCACCGTCACTCGCACAAATAGTTGCTCCTAGAACGAAGTGCGGGATTCCAACGCTATCGGGGAATTAGTCGAGTTTAACGCAACATGCCAGACGTCTCTGCATGGAGTCATAGAGGTTCCTAATGGTGGTTCCTAAGGAGACCATCTGCTCTACTTTCTATCTGTAGGTCCACTCATCACCAGGGTGGGGGAGTAGGGTTGCTGAGGACTGTCCTTTGGTGTTTAAAACCTACAGTGGAACTTATTCAGGTCATTGGTGAGCTGACGGTTGTTCAGCAGGAGGGGTTAGTTCATTAAAGCCATTCTGAAGAAAGAAGACGACACCAGTGTCTCCACTCACTATAGACTAAATGTACTAATGTACAGGAACTTGTTGGAAGGGTTCCATATGAAGGTATTCTTGGTCATCCAGATCTTGCCTCGATGTCTATGGTTCCCCATTAAGCCCTTCAGATGTTGGGAGTTAGGAGTTGTTGTTTTTTTGAATCACCTTTCAGGTCAGTCAGTCGCATGGAGCACATGTACGCCGAGTGTTTGAAGGTTTGAAGTGTCCAAGACTTAATTACACTCTGTAAAACATCTTCAGCTGTCAATCCCTAATGGCGGCTCTTGACCTACTTGGCCCACTGCCTGCTGCAGAGCTTCATTTCACTCCGAGTGTCACCAAAACATGACATTTGGCCAATTTTGTCTCCAGCCAAAATTCTATCGTCCAGCATGTTGGCTCTGAGAACTGCTTCTTCAGATACAGTCGAACCTACATCCCACGCCGTGTCCACCATGGAGAGACAATCGATGTTGTTCCCTTCATTTACCTTTCTTGTTATGGTTCACCAGTGTGTCCAGCTCGACACCTCTTTCCTCTTCGTTTCAGCCAACATTTATAATCTCTTCTTCACCTCCGGCCCCTGCTGTATCACGACGTTCTCGCCGCAGACCGAAGCCGAGACAGATTGCACTGATAAAGCTCCTCAACACCTAGCAACAGCTAGACTTCGTCACATTCTGTCACCGACATCAGCATAGTAACACACAGTTCCTCTTAACAATCCTCTTGTTCTGCTTGTACCTTTGCTCAGGAAGCCTCTGTGCTGATCTCGACTACGTCTCGTCCCATGTAGTCAAGCAGTCTTCTCGTTTCGTTTATATAAGTCCTGTCTTCGTCTTCATCATCACTGATGTCTATTATGCAAATATAACATATATTTGACATATTTACGTAAAGGTTCATATACTGTTTTAAGTAAAATGCCAAAAATGATTTTATCAGTAATATTGATTCACAGGAACATTGTAACTCATGCATTGTCACCATAAAACATAGAAAAACAACACGTAGGTTTTTATGAACAGCTTAGAGTCATAAAAAGACCACATTTGGAGTTTAACACTGACCAGCTTACAGACAGCATTGTACACATCACGTTAGTGACGGACTGATGATGGTAATTCCATTGACAGCACATGCACAACCTTGCATTTGCAAATTGTCAGCTTCACAGAAGCAAACAACCTTCTTAACCTTCGATGGAAGTGTAACATTGAGCATTTCTATTGCAAGTAGTGTCCACTCACTGTCCACTCCATTAGAGAAACAGATGGACTACAGTCCATTACAGTAATTATAGAACTACACAGTGGCCCTGTGTGGACATAGAGCTGATAGAATGGACAGTGAGTGTAGAAACGAGGAGGTGGTCATAATGTTATGGCTGATCAGTGTATTTATAGACCAAAGTTTCACAATGGAAAGGATCATAAGTCTTTGGCATTGACCCCCATCATCCAAGCAGGTCTTTAAACATCTGGGCCCTCATGGATCTTAAGGCAGGAGCAGAGCCAACCCCATGGGTGACCGACCGGACCACACTGTTGGTGTCAAGGAGGACGGAGAGTAAAAGGTGGTGGGGAGAAAGAAGGCCTCTTTGAGACAGGTGAGGAAGGTGATTGGTGAAGATAGGGGGTTAGAGCATTTGAGTGTCCTGGTAATGTCCATGCCTCACTCAAACTCACTCTGCAGAAAAAGACCCTCTTTAAAATCAGCAGGACCAGCTGGAACAACGAGTAAAATGCCAGAGACCTTCGATACAAGACTGACTGGACAGCAATATCACCCACATCCCATGCCAGATCCTGTCTCAGCTGTTACTGTGTTTGTGGATGTTTTTAACAGTGTGTCCACTCACTGTCCACTCTATTAGACACTCCTACCGAGTCTCTCCACCTTGTAGATGTGAAGTCAGAGACAGAAGCTCATCTGTTTCTGCACAGTTTGTGTTGGTCGTCCTCTAGTCCTTCATCAGTGCTCACAGGACGCTGCCCACAGGACGCTGTCGGCTGGACGTTTCTGGTTGGTGGACTGTTCTCGGACCAGCAGAGACACTGAGGGGTTTAAACACTCCAGCAGCACTGCTGCGTCTGATCCACTCGTACCATGACCCTCCACCTACTGTGGTGGTCCAGTGGCGTCCTGACCACTGGAGAACACGGTGAAAGGAACCCCCGTATTAAACGTGCATAAAGAAAATGACATCATCTCATCTCCCCCTTGTTTTGTTTACTTTGTGAGTTTGTCCTGGTTACAGTTTGTTTTGTTGCGATATTAAAGCTGCAGAAGGTCATAGTTAATGGTCAATTCATCGATAAATACTCAAATTCTTCAATTACAGAAGTACTCATGCAGCTCCAATCAGAGTGTGGCTACAATTTCACAGTGAAAAGTTCTTGCTTTTAGATCTGATTGAATGCCCAGGACTCTGCCGTTGTTCTTTCTCTTTTCTTTCGACTCACATTTGCATGTCTTTGAAGTTTCGTCTGTTCCAAGGCGGGAGAAATTGATTGACTGCGAGTGCTTGGCAGGGCTGTGGTTAGTACAGTCTAAAAGTATGCAGCATCATCATCAACTCTCTCTCTCTCTCTCTCTCTCTCTCTCTATCTTTCTCTTTCATTTGAGGCAGAAGATGATTTTTCTTGCAAAAGAATATGACCCAGTGTTTTCAGTATCTGCTGTTGCCCCCTTAATGCGCTAATTTGAATCCATTCCTCCAAACAAACCAGCTTCAGCTCTGTTCTTTTGGTGGGTCTCCTCCCATGAACTGCTGCTTCAGGTCCTTCAAAACATTTCTACTGCATTAAGGTAAGGTCATCTCTCCAGAAGGGCAGCGATGTTCTTTTTGGAGAGCAGCAGCTTCTCCTTGCAACCCTGCCCTGCTCACCATGTTGTTCATCATTGTTCAGTGATCTCCTGATGGTGGACTCATGAACATTAACATTAGTCAAGGCGAGAAAGACCTTTAGTTGATTAGAAGTTCTGGTGGGTTCCTTTGTGAGCTGGTGCACTGTTACACACCTTGCACTTGGTGTGATCTTTCTAGGTGGAGCACTCCTGGGGAGGGTCATAATGGTCTTGAATCTCCTCCATTAGTACACAATCTGTCTGACTGTGGATCGGTGGAGTCCAAACTCTAGAGATGCTTCTGTAACCTTTTCCAGCCTGAGCTCCTCAGAAATCTCCTTTGTTGTGAAGGTCAGACTTTGATAGCTCCCCATTCTTCAAATAGAGCAGGCCACGCCCCCTCACACCTGATTGTCTCCCACTGATTGAAAACACCTGACTCTAATTCCACCTTCAGATGATCTGCTGATCCTGAAGCTTCATATTTTCACGCTCACAGATCTGGAATTCAGGAACATCTCCCTCAATAAATAAATTAATAAATAAATAAGTGAGTGTGATATGTTTGCCTCTTTTGTTTGATTTGGCTCCTGATCTACCTTCAGGTCAGACTGATACAGAAATAAGCATCACATCCAACCCTGGTGGAGTTGCAGTTCCTTGTTCAGCCAGTTGGTAGCAATGATGCTCTTCATCTCCATTTTTCCACTCTTCCGTCATTCATCGCTGCCTATTTCCTATATGTCTCACTTTCCAAGGTGTTAATGAGATAAATGAATATCTACAGGGGAGAAACGTGAGACATCTGAGCTGAAAATCTGCTTCAGCTGGCCGGGAGCATGCTCCAGGACCTTTACAACCTCCGGTAACAACTGCACCCTGCGTTCTTCTGCGTACCTTTGCTCTGTTCTTCTGTTTCATCCTCCCTCTGCCTAAGCTTTACCTGTAATTAATTGATCACAGCCTTGTGTTCAGCTCTGGTCCCTCACTTTCAAGCTTTTCTTTCTTGTACCAATTACATTTTTCATTCTAGTTGTAGGTAAGATGTTAATGCTGGATGGAGCAAATCAAGAAAGTACCATCTCCTAATGACCCTCTGAAAGGTCAGCACTCGAGTCTGCATTTTAAGTTCTCATTTGTGCTCTGTTGACAATGCATCCTGCACTCAGGAATCTCGCTCAGAGACAAGAGGGCTGTGCACACATTTTAGGCATCTGTCTGGAAATTAAAGCTCATTATCTGGGCAGTAAAGTCACATGACACCCTGTGAACACCTTTGACTGACCAACTATCACCTAATCATGTGCACATTTGATCTTCATTATGACCGTCCTGAGAGATGGAGGCGATATAACTAAACACATACAACTTAAAAATGTCTTTATGCATCATTTCTAAAATGTAATTAACAGAAATGTAATTGTATCTCCTCCTTTAGCTGAAATAATGTGAGATGAGATGTTTCTAGAACCGTCTACCATCTCTGACATCAACTGGAAGAACGACGTTCCCACTCCTCCATGCGGAATTCTTCCAGCTCTGTGGTGTTTCAGCGTCAGTCTTTGTACAGACGCTCTTCTGTTCTCCTCAAACCCCCTCTGATACCATAAAGATCTCATAGTGGTTCCTATGATGGAGAGATCTCCACACCCTGCTGCAGCAAAGCAGCCCCAAACCATCACACTTCCACCACCATGTTTCACAGCTGCTATGAGGTTCTTGTGCTGAAACATGTCTTCTGTTACTGTGTCCAAATAATTAAACTTTGGATTAATCTGTCTAAAGCACTTTGCTCAAGACATTCTGCTCTTTGTCTAGATGTTCTCTGGAGAACTTCAGTGTTCTCCTGATATTTTTTGACAGTAAGGGTTTCCTCCTTAAACACCGCCCATGAAAATTATACTGGTTTGGTCTCTTTCTGATGGTAGAAGCTGCACTTTGACATCAGCTGTGGTGAGAGCTACCTGTAGCTCCATGATGAACATTTTAGGATTGTTGGATCTTCTTTACTCATCTTGTGGTTCTGCTCTTGGGCTGAACATGTTTGGACAGTCTGATCTGGTCATGTGGGCAGTTGTTCTAAATGTTCTCCACTTGGAAATGATGTTCCGGACAGTGCAACGGCTAATTTCTAACTGTTCTGAGATCTTTTTAAAGCCCTTCTCAGACACATCTGCATCTACAACCTTCTTTTTGAAGGCCTCAAGAGATCTTTGGATCTGGCCATGTTGATCCCACTCACTTTATCAATCAAGAGCAAACCAAACTAATGTCTGAGGTTTAAGACAGTCTCCTCCAAAGTCCTCTGTAAGGATGGTCTGATCATTAGCAGCTAATTTGCTGCACCTGATTCTAATTTTAGGTATTTTAAGTGGTAATAGATGAGTGGATGTTCTACCTTCTTCACAGGTTTTGGGTTCAGGTTGTGATTGTTATTAAGTTTTGTAAACATACGCTCATTTGGAAGCACCTTTGTCTTTGCAAAAAGCAAAAAAGTTTAGATTTTCCATGAAAAAGGCCCTTTAAAACCGTCTTCCCACGTTCCACACCTCTGCTAGTTGTAGCCGTTTTAGAAAAGGGGGCATCAGATGTGCTCTGCTCTCTGCAGAACATTTTTAGAAGCCTTACAATATCAGCCCAATCCCACTCCTCCTACAAGCACACAAGGTGACCACCAAGCATGTCTATAAGAAACCTTCCGAGTGAGCAGTAGGATGGGGCACTGCCACTATCAGAAGTTAACCATAAAGGAGGACTCAGTAGTTGCCTGAATGCCCAAGTTTAGGCATTCAGCTCCAAGCTAGATGCATGAGGGTTCAAATCCGAGGTGAGAGCTTTCAAAAAGCCTCCAAGAAAATCGGAGAAAAACGAGATACTGGATCAAATACAGCAGATAAACCAAGGAAACGAGAATTTTTGGCTCCTAACCTGGAAATGGGGGAAGTTTTCACAGCACCTTTATCTTCAAAATACAGAAATACAGAACCTTAAACTTTAAAAGCACCTTTTAAAGACCAACCCCAGCAGCTATTCTTCAGGGTTCTGGAGGTGTGGCCACTGTTAGTTGTGACATAATCCTGGACAGGAGCCAACATTCTGAGGTGGACTTCCAGCTCCCCTGCCATCCCTTCACATTCCCACATGCCCACCTTCCATCTACTGGACTTGGACTGGTTGCCCACCTGCCATCACCCACTGTTAATATTATAGTCCACCTTCAAACTAGCATTACTTCAGTACACCTGAGTATTACAGCAGACAAGGTGGTGGTCCAGTGTCCCCTTATGATGGGTAGTTTGACCAGAGGAGGGGGGTCCCCCCTTGTGAGCCTGGTTCCTTCCAAGGTTTCTTCCAGCAGCTCTGAGTTTGTCTTTATCCTTTGTTTTATTTTGACCATCTTATTGATCATCTGTTGTAAAAAAAAAAACATCATACAAGTACATTTTGATTTGATTGATGGTGTCCAACATGATCACTAGCACATCTTTAATGCATTGGATATGGTCATTCGTCCAGACCTGCTGCTCTAACATGCTACCACCTGCACCCCTTGCCCAGATTCTTTAACGTGGTGTTAGTATGCCGGCTACCGACCTACTCCGACATGCTACCATGGCATTGGTGCACAAGCTGCAGACTGGAGATGTGACCGACCACGGCGTAGCATCTGTGTCTTCAAGGCGAGATCTGGAGACCCAGCAGTGTGTGGACGTGCATCATCCTGTTGGAACAGAGCACCGGAGTGTGTGTTCAGAAAAGGTAGAACCACTGGTTGCAGAACCTCATTAACGTAACGGTGGTCCGTTAAAGTGTCTGTAATGAAGATCAAAGGTGATCTGACATCATATGAAATTGCATCCACACCACCACACCAGACCTTCTGGACGTGTGAGGCATCAAGCCGTCAATCATGGGTTCCTGTTGGGAGGCCTTTGGTTTAGTTGGTCGTCTGTAATGCAGTGGGCTGAGCAGGTTTATTAGGGGCTTTTCAATATTAATAAAGTCAGGCGTAATCATGGCAGGCAGGGGTCACTGCACGGGAAGACCAGGCATCACAGGAATCATAGGATATTCAAGCAAAAGAGGCACAGAAAGTGGCTGTGAATACAGAGGCTTAGCAAAGCCAGGCTATAATGAAGGAGCGGATATGAGGAAGGCGGTCAGTCCAGGGTGGAGCTGCAGAGGTGTTTGTTTAGGCCCGGACAGAGTGCAGGATGAGCCTGAATAGGCACAGGTAATACCTAATCTCATCCACAGGGGGAGACATGGTGTCAGGATAGTTGAAATGACATTCGTGTACACAGGTATGAAAATAGCATCTTTAAAGTGGAGGTGATGATACAGTATGAATTGTGGTTGTTGCACCACAGTACATAGATTTTCTATACAGAAGTCAAAACAAGATGATAGTGGCGAAGACGTATCGATCAAAATGGGGACTGTCCTTGTGTTTGTGTCTTTTAAATCAACGATAAAAGGAGTCCATATTTATCCATATATTCATATGACATTAAATCAGTGATTATATTGCGTACTGCTCCAGAATAGACCAGACCGAAGTGATCTAACAGGGCTTCAGAAAATTTCAGAATAAAGTGGTGCTTGAAAGTTTGGGAACCCTTTTCTGCATAACTTTGATCTAAAAGTCCTAAAAGTAGATAAGGAGCCAAATCAAACCAATTAGACACAATATTACAATTAATCCAATTAAAAATTCATTATATATATATATATAGTGCTACGAAACTAAGTTGAGCAGGAAATATCAATGAAATGGAAACATAATTTAACCTTTAGAACTCTGGACTAGTTTGGTGGGATTTGTTTTTCGTACATTGATGTACCAAAAAATTTGACTGCACCATCTTTTTGCTCATAAGGACAAAAAAACACCTTATATTTCATAAATTGATCAGTTGATCATTTATCAGTTATTTGTAACGATTAGTCTGACAAGGACATTTACACGAACGAGTTCTTCATAATACTGAACAGTGGTCCAATAAAAGCAAAAACAACAAACCTGAATGTCCTTTTTTGTTTTTTGTTGTTTGTTTGTGTATCAATATCATCCCTTCTGAGGACTTTTATTCTGAACAAAGTAAGACAGCAAACAGAACCGAACCGGACGTAGATAGAGGATGGGATGATGGGCTCTCTCCAATTGATGTAGAACTGGTTCATCGTTTCAGGTCCTTCCACAACATTTCTACTGGACTAAGGTCAGTACTTTGACTGGACCATTACAAACCATTAGGTTTCTTCTTCTTCTTCTTCTTCTTCTGCCTTTTTTTTTTTTGATACAACAGTTTGTGAGCTTAGGGTCGTTGTCCTTTAGCAAATTCTAAAGGAAAATGTCAGGACATCTGTCTGTGAGCTGAATCTCAAGAGAACGTGGATCATGCAGAAAGACAATGACAACCTTAATCCAGTGGAAAAGTTGTGGAAGGACCTGCAGCAGCAGTTCATGGGAGGAAACCCACCAACAGAACAGAGCTGAAGCTGTTTCATGTGGAGGAATGGACTGAAACTATTGCAGGTCCTCAAAATATGTATGAGTCAGTGTAATATTTGTGTCTTGTTTGTTAGATTCGGTTCTCCTTATCTATTTTTAGGATTTTTATCAAATCTGATGAGGTTTTAGCTTAAATGTATGAAGAAATATTGATGTCAGTATCATGCACCATCAATTTTGGTGTCCATTTCCTTTATTTTGTAGATGTATTTCTAAACCAAACTGTAATTGAAAGTGCTGAATTGTATAAAATTGAACCAGTAGAACCTGCCTTTTCATTAGACGATTGGTATTGGGATCCCTTTTCAGATTATTGCTGAAGCTCCAAGAAAATTAATAGAAGCTTTTACTGAAATTGATTGACCTTTGATGAAAACAGGTGCTTTTACTGATTGTTGGGGAAGTCAGTTATCATGTCACACAGCTGGTCCAGTCCCTGTAGAGACGTACTGCCAGTAGAATAGGACCCTCTGGAGCAGAATAACAAACATGAACCTGTTGGCACCACGTCTAATACCAGGTGGACTAGAGGGGTATAAAGTCCCCCAGCATTGAGCTGTGGAGCAGAACTGTGTTGCCTGGAATGATGGAGCTCCATCCAGTTCTTTCGGTGGGGACGAGTTGGGGAGCTCGGAATGAAGTTGGGTAATGATCAACCAACAAATGCTCCAGAATCGAGAAGAAAGTCTTCTCTGGACAGTAGAGATATTTACTCCAACAAAAGCAGGATAACACTGTTCAACCCCAGGAACCGTGTGCCAGCTGTTAAGCATGGTGGTGGTAATATCATGCTCTACAGCTGTTTAGCTGTCAGTGGAACTGGTACATTGTACAAAGTGGATGAAATAGCAACGAAGGACTTCCTCAGAGATCTTCTGGATACAATTGGGCGTTCCAACAGGACAACCACTCCAAACTCCCATCAGCTGAAGTTGTCAAAGGGACGGAAAAAGCAGGCTGACCGAAAAGTGACCGCCACTGTCAATTCCGTCACCGTCAAATCAATCCCACCGCAATAAAATGAATTACTTCCCTCACTTCAGTCTGTTCTTCCACAATAGCCTCGTCTACCATCCAAAATCAGAGCTCCGCACACTTTCGAGTTTCCCCACCTCCTGCATGGCTGACTTCATTCTTGAGTCAATTATCACACTGAGTTAGCTTAGTTTCGAATCAATTGGAGTTTAGAAAGCACGGCATGGGAAATGGCACATGACAAACATTCAGTCTGAGAACAGAATGAATCAATTTGAGCTGTGAGCTCGTCACGTCACAGCTTGATCCGCGAGTACAACCGTCGTGGGATGAGAGACGCATTAGAAATGGCTCCGAAATGCACGGGCAGCCTGCCAGCCACCGTGAGTTGGCATTCGAGGAACAATGTGAAGCATTCAAATACAAATAAACCCTTTTTAATTTGTTACATATTCTCCTGAAAAAATCTCATTTACACACTTTCCCCCCTTTTAACGCACAACGTAAGTCAGTCACCTGAGACGTGTTCGGTTTCTGAACTTTGCTTCGTTGGTTTGACGCTGTAACGAGTAACCGAGGCTTATACGGACTAAAGCACTGGCAGGGACGTAGGAGAAGACAGCAGGTGAATAAGACATCGTCGTAGTAAAAGCATATTATGCTGTGTATTTTGGGGGACGTGTTGCTTGGACCCTTAATGATCCAGGTTTGACAGGATGTAACTACCGCCACCATGCTTCACAGCTGGGCTAGGTTTATTAGCACTTGCATGAAGTGTGCTGGAAATGTTCAACTGGTGGTCTTAGACTAACAGACCCCATTGTGTGTAATATACACGTTGCCATACCTTAATGCGTGAAGGACAAAAGTATTGGGACACATGGGACTCATTTCTTCTGATAATAAGTTAATCCTGCTTTTGTGGGAGTAACCCTCTCTGAAAGGGAAAGCGTTCTATATTTTGGAGATTGTAAGAATTGCTGTAAGGATTTGATTGCATTCAGTGACAGGTTATAAAATATATTAAAAGTTGGTTATAGTAGGCTGGTGTGTGTGTGTGTGTGTGTGTGTGTGTGTGTGTGTGTGTGTGTGTGTGTGTGTGTGTGGAGTTTCAGAGTAGTTTTTATTTCTTGTTTTGTGTAATACTGGCACTCCTAGATCGTTTCCCAGCCAAACTAACTGGTACGTAATGGTAATGTCCATGAAGAATTTGCTCCACCAATCAGACCATTGGTGTCAGATCTCAATGAGGCCTGAAAAGCTTGGAAATCTGTGAAAACAGAGAGAGAGAGAGAGAGAGAGAGAGAGAGAGAGAGAGAGAGAGAGAGAGAGAGAATCACAGTAAATGCCACATAACTGAGTAAGCCTCTCCCCAATTGTGCCCTATTTTTTTCAGCAGCTCCATTAGCTGGTGTCACTGTCTTTCCTGTGCCTTCGTGTTATCTGTTGGTGGCTGAGAGTGTGATCAGAGAGTGATCAATAGCGTTTCTGTTTTTGGAGGATATGCTGTCCTTTCACCCCGTCTCTGACAGATCTGGGACAAGCTGGTTTTATTTATAGCGCTTCTGTACTGTAAAGATGGCTTTCCATTGGTCTCATTCACCGGTGCACCATGTTTTGAGGCCAAACGATGGTATCCCAGTGGGGTGTCTTTAATTGAACAGTACCAGCTGGCTTGCCCCAATGGTGCCCCCCTCCTCCCCCTCGTAAAAGTGAAGAAAAATCTTCGTTCTCATGCTGCAATTAAACGTTGGAGTACCTGAACATCTAATGATACGTTTACAGAACATCTTACTATTGAAAGTCCAGTGTACTCAGACATTATACTGGGATGGCTGGGGACATTCCACACCTGTGTAAGTGGCACGATAGTGGATGGAAGATGGATGAGACACTCCATTTCCAAAGCTGGACAGGCATTTAACGTTCCTCGATCCACAGTGTCATATGTGTTCCAGGATTACATCATAGAAGGCATTACCACCCACAGTAGGCAGCGCAGTGGCTGCCCACAGGTGCTTAATGATGGTGACCGGAGTCTTCTGGCTAGAATTGTCTGTGCGAGTGACTCAGGACCCCCACACACATGTCCTACAAGCTCAGTGCCATGTTATTTAGCTTCCATGGGATATGGGAGCAGAAGATCTACCAGAACACCCGGACAAAGCTCCTCACCTGAGCTTGTGTGGTTGCTTAGTCCCAGCCACCAGCTAGAACGTTTCTCCTCCTCAGAAAAAAAGTGAAATGTCTTAAGTTTGAGTTGCAGACCCCTGGCCTAGACCATCGGTTCTCCAACTGTGGTGTGTGTAACTCTGACGGTTCCTCAAAATCTGCTCCAATCACTGAATATAAAAGATTGAAATCTATAAATTTGTGTCTATAATGTCACAGCATTTCGTGCTTAACTTGTTAGAGCCTGTATGGAAGACCGCATTTCAGTTCTTCACTCTCATAATTACAGTCCTATAATTATACATAATTATACAATATCCGTTTCAGAGGCCCCACAGTAGAACCCTGAGGAACTCCACAGCATATACTAAACCAACCATTACTGAGTTATTCAGAGACGGCTGCTTTAGGATGAACAGCTGAATAATTCAAGGGGTTCAAGGGGAGGCTGGGTAGACTGCAGAGTTCACTATGAGTATTCCTGTTGTTCTCCTGTTGTCTCAAGCTGCATTGACAACAATAAACATACCATAGTAGTTTGCAGCAAGTTTGCAGGTGGTACTTTATGATCTAGGCTGCATGATGGAGGCATTACAGGTTTCTTTCCAGTATAATAATAATAATAATAATAATAATTATAATAGCCAAGAGGCTGAGCATTGCTCCCCTGTCATCTCCTGTGAGACAGGCCCCTTCAAACTGGCTGTCCACCCTCTAGTGACTGGACTTGGACGAGTTTCTCGCCTGCCATCACTAACTACAGGGGTTGGACAATGAAACTGAAACACCTGGTTTTAGACCACAATCATTGATTAGTTTGGTGAACTAGGGGCTCCTTTTACGGCCAATAAAGCATCAATTGGTCTTGTGAAGGACATTTTTTGGAGACAATCTGGGTTAACACCCCAACATCCCTTTCAGACAGCTTCCTCTCACGTCCACAGTTAATCCTTTTGGATGTGGTTGGTCCTTCTTGGTGGTGCTGACATTACCCTGGACACCATGGCTCTTGATACATCACAAAGACTTGCTGTCTTGGTCACAGATACGCCAGCAAGACGTGCACCAACAATGTGTCCTCTTTTGAACTCTGGTATGTCCCCCATAATGTTGTGTTCATTGCAAAATTTTGAGCAGAACTGTGTTCTTATCTGCTGATTGAACCTTCACACTCTGCTCTTACTGGTTCAATGTGTAATTAATGAAGATTGGCCTCCAGGCTGCGCCAATTTAGCCATGAAACCTCCCACTACAATGACAGCTGTTTCAGTTTCATTGTCCAACCCCTGTATGTAGACATTTACATGGATCATAATTGTCTGCTACTGTTACTATTTCAACCATCAAACCACCATCATTACTCCAGTTCACCTGAGAATTACAGCAGACGTGGTGGTCCAGTGTCCCCTTATCAATAATGTCGTTTCACCAGAGGATGCGTCCTTTACATGGTTACATTTTATGACTGATGTTGTTGACCCCATTATTATTATTATTATTATTATTATTATTATTATTATTATTATTATTATATTGTTATTATTATTATTATTATTATTATTATTATCATCATTATTATTATTATTATTATCATTATTATTATTATTATTATTTATCATTATCATTATTATTATTATTATTATTATTATTATTAATTATTATTACGTTATTATCACATTATTATTATCATTATTATTATTATTATTATTATCATTATTATTATTATTATTATTATTATCATTATTATTATTATTATTATTATTATCATTATTATTATTATCATTATTATTATCATTATTATTATTATTATTATTATCGTTATTATTATTAATATTATTATTATTATTATTATCATTATTATTAGTTTATTATTATGTGCAGTTTATTGGTCCATATTCATCGTTAAGAATTTCACATGAGATGTCAAAAAAGTTCTGATGATGATGATGTCGCTTGACAGCAACAATGTAATTCATTAGACGAATACTTCCAAATCCGATTAATCGAGATACACATGTAGTCGATCACTGTCACCGCTCCGGTGTCTCAGTGATTAAGATTCATAGTCTGATTATAAACTTTGCCAAAATGCATACTTCCAGTACAAAAGAGCGACTCTCCAGAGACGGGAACGTGGGGAGCAGTAATATAAAACATGTCAGTGCAGAACGCGCGGGCCCAAAAATAGCCAGCGGGACACGTCCCAGCAGGCCGTGCTCTAAACAAAGCAGGTCTGCTGCAGCCACCGCTCCTCTACCAAACACACCCCAATCACACACACACACACACACACACACACACACCAACCTATGTGAACTTAATTATCAAATGAATAATTAATGTTTGATTGCACGGTTTTGTATGTCAACAGAGGATCGCTATCATAAGATTATACCATTACTAATTGCTTGGTATGAGGGTTTTTATTAAAATAATTTGCTTATTTAAATGAGCAAATTTGGTTAGGCTAAAGTGAAAGTCTATATATTTATTTATTTTAAAAGTATTTTATTATCTTTATTTGAGCTTAAGATAAGCGTTAACCTAATAGCCATAAACCGCCGCTGTTACTCAGTCAGACAGATTAATAGGTACGTGTTCATCTAATCAATCAATAAGCGGTGTGTGACCCGCGTCCCGCCCTGGCCCTCATTCAGCTGCTTTAACAGCTGTGGTTTGGGAATTTCTGTTCCAGTCACCGTGTGGCTGTTTTAATACGTCATGTGTGTACGTACATAGTGCACAGAGACAAAGTGAGGACACTGAAATCATGTCAGATGTGTCTAGAACCCTCTACCGTCTCTGACGTCCACTGGAATTCCATGCGGCATTCTATAAGTTTCAGATGTTTGAGCCGTCTTTGTACAGACGTTTTACATTCTCCTCAAGCCCCCTCTGATACAATAAAGATTTCATAGTGGTTTCTATGATGAGAACCTCCATGAGGTTCTTCTGCTCAAATATATCTTCTGTGTTCAAATAATTCAGTCTGGATTCATCTGTCCAAAGCACATTGTTCCAGAAGTCCTGTTCTTTGTCTAGGTGTTCTCTGCAGAACTTTTTAGTCTTTCTCCTGATGCGTTTGACAGTAAGAGTTCTCCATGATGGTCAAACTGTTTGGTCTTTCTGATGGTAGAAGCTGCACTTTGACATCAGCTGTGGCGAGAGCTTCCTGTAGGTCCGTGATGAACATTTTTGGATTGTTGGATCTTCTTTACTCATCTTGTGGTTCTGCTCTTGGTCTGAACTTACTAGGATGGTCTGATCTGGTCATGTGGCTGGTTGTTCTAAATGTTCTCCACTTGTAAATGATGTTCTGGATGCTGTTTTGAACCTGCAATAAGCCACAGAATCTGTCACATTTTATTCACATTTACCCCACAGTGACCCTTGTGACACTGAACACATGTACGAAAAAGCACAAGCTGAGAGATGTGGACGCAGCATCTTCTTGAAGTTCCATAGTGCAGTAGCAGTGTTCTGGTCCCGAGTGGGGATGATAGAGACGCTGTTCTCCCAGTTACACTCCCTGTTACAGTCAGTGGAGCACCATCATGACTCTGAAGCTGCTGTTTGAAGGTGGAACGGTTGCATAATGCTGCTCTAACTGTGGTATTACACTTGTATCATGGCTGCTGAGGCTTATTGCTTTAATAACCTCAGTGTTTGTTGGCATGGAAGCAATTTCCTCAGTTGATATAATAAGTCACACAGCCGAGTGGAAGAACAGAAGAAGGAATAAAGTTGGACAGATGGATGGAACAAAAAGCAGAAGAATTTGGGTTAAACGATCCATTAACACAGGCTGGGCTGGTGAACGCACAGCCAGCTGTCCATCAGCGCAGCCACTGTGGAGGGCTGTAGTCAGGCTGAATGGAGGGAATGGAGGGTGTGTGTGTGTGTGTGTGTGTGTGTGTGTGGAGTTTGGAGTGTAATGCTTTGGGCAAAGTGTGTTCTGGGACTGAGTGAATGAAAACTGACAGACAAGGGGGGGGCTACACAGCCAGGACAACACAAACACCCTGAAACACACACACACACACACACACACACACACACACACACACACACACACACACACACACTGTGGTCTGCACTCCTGTCACCGCACTCTCATTTCTCGGTAGTTTTGAAAAAGTCATGTTTGTTCACATCACACACACACACAATACTGGCCACACACACACACACACACACACACACACACACACACACACACAGGTTGCTACACTTGTCCAGGTGTCATGTATGTTTTACATCATAAACACACTTTTCCCAATGTCACATTTGTTTAACACACAATGTTGTTAGCATGTCACATTTGTCTGAAGAACCACACACACACACACACACACACACACACACACACACCCTTGCAGCATTGTTTCCTCTGTTTCGTGTACACACACACATACAGAGAGGGAGAATTATAAGGAGAGAGATGGTGGTACAAAGGCTATTATCAAACACCTTGTTCAATGCTGGTGGGTGAGGGGTGACGCTACCAGCGCTGGAGCTTCATACAGTCGTGATAAATTGAGAGCTGAGAATGAGAAGGCAGCAGCACCACTGAATGTAAAGTCAAATCATCACAGCAATGCACAGTAGAGTCTCTGCATTCAGCCAGAAACATGGTGGTGGGAGTGATGGTGGTGGAGCTGCTCTGCTGCAGCAGGGTGTGGAGATCTCTCCATCATAGAAACCACTATGAGATCTTTACTGTATCAGAGGGGGTTTGAGGAGAACGTAAGAGCTGTCTGTACAAAGACTGACGCTGAAACCTCACAGAGCTGAAAGAATTCCACATGGAGGAGCGGGAACGTTGTTCTTCCAGTCGATGTCAGAGACGTGTATTTGGCCTGGAGGCAGCTTAAACACAACTTAAGGTACATAAATTAAATCCATTGGAATCGATCATCGAAGCTTTGCGTGTAAATAAACTTGTAGCTTCTCGTGATTTTTTATGTTTAAACTACAGCTGAACTATGAGGAGCCTCAAACACACACACACACACACACACACACACACACACTGCTCTCACAGACAGAATGCAGAGACTGCCCATGCAGACAGCCTAAAGATCGATGACAGTGATGGTGTGAGTTATCAGCTTCAGACATCCGCCTTTACTGAGTGTGTGTGTGTGTGTGTGTGTGTGTGTGTGTGTGTGTGTGTGTGTGATTGCTGAAACTGATGTAGTCTTCTGAGCTCTGTGAGAAAGTTTATAGTGTTGACTCTTAAACTGGTTACCATTGGTCTCCATCTGATACAACGGTAATCTTCCCGGAGGCAGCGAGAATATGTCTTAATAAAAAGTTCGGTTTACGAAGCCTCGAAACTGCAATTCCTGCCGGATCGGTTTTAGCAGAGCTGCCCGTGTGATGTCATTTGTCTGCATCTGATTGGTTGATCCTTGTAATATAAACATATATGAGATAAAAGCATATCATACATTAAAAGTATTCCAGGCCACCATTAGATGAACGTTACATTTATATGACAGGAAAAATACACTGATGAACTATAACATTAGGACCACATCCTTGTTTGTACTGTCCACTCTATCAGCTCCTCTGACCACACAGGTGAGAACTTTGTGGTTCTATAATTCCAGACTGTAGTTCATCAACATCACACCATACACAGCAACGGTGTAATTCACCAGAATGAAGTGTACCTTGTTCGGGCAAACACTTGTTATATATAAATCTCTACCAGGCGAGTGGGTGTGAAAAATGGTTGTTCATCATTCTGTGATGAATCATCAGTGAGTAAAATTCACTCCTTCCAACTGAATTAAATCCCAGTTTAATACCGAAGGAGCTTCCAGTGCATGTTTACCGCTCTGTCCACACATGTACATGCTCAACCTGCATACAGACTCTGACTGATCAGAGAGAGGGGGCGGGCTGATACTCAACCTGGACATGACTCTGACTGATCAGGAGAGGGGCGGGCCATTGATCAACTCTGCATACAGACTCTGACTGATCAGAGAGAGGGGGCGGGGCCGATGATCAAGCGGATCAGAGAGTTTATAGTAACTGAATGTTTTACTGAATACAGTTGAAAAAGCTTAGAACACAAATATTATTTAAATAATCTGCACTGTTTTACTGATTTTACTGCCTTGCCTTCCATCTCATTCAGTCCATCCAACAACTCCACCTGCAGCACATTCTCAGTGGAGGCTGGAACCAAAAAAACGAGCCCTTTACATCTGAATCGGGCTGAATTTGAAATGGACTGAATTCAGGCGAATTCGAATCAGACTGAATTCGAATGGATTGAATCTGAATCAGACTGAATCTGAAAATGGATTGAATCTGAATCAGACTGAATCTGAAATGATTGAATCTGAATCAGAATAAATCTGAATCGAATTAAATCTGAATCAGACTGACCCGAATGGCCTGAATCTGAATCAATTGAATCTGAAAATGGATTGAATCTTGAATCAGACTGCCGAATCTGAAATGATTGAATCTGAATCACGACTGAATTCGAAATGGATTAACCCGAATCAGAATAAATCTGAATCGAATTAAATCTTTAATCAGAATAAATCTGAATCGACTAAATCTGAAATGGATTAACCCGAATCTGACCGAATCTTTTTTAAATGGACTGACCCGAAATGGATTGAATCAATCAGAATAAATCTGAATCGAATTAAATCTGAATCAGACTGAATCTGAAATGGATTGAATCTGAATCTGACTGAATCTTAAATGGACTGAATCTGAAATGGATTCAATCTGAATCAGAATAAATCTGAATTTCGAATTAAATTCAACCAGACTGAATCTGAAAATGGATTGAATTCTGGAATCTGATTGAATCTTAAATGGACTGAATCTGAAATGGATTCAATCTGAACGAATAAATCTGAATTGAATTAAATCTGAATCAGACTGAATCTGAAATGGACTGAATCTGAATCTGACTGAATCTGAATTGGATTAAATCTGAATCAGATTGAATCTGAAATGGATTGAATCTGAATCAGACTGAATTTGAATGTGAAGCGGACTCTGCAGAGCAGGTAGAGAAGCTAAAGGCAGAAGCAGGAAGAAATGCAGGCTTTTCTTCGTTTCTTCTCAATAAAATCATTCATCAAAATATTTGGTTTAGAGACCCAAACTGAGGCCCTCAGTCGGGTCAGTACCCTTGACGACTATTGTATGTAGGAAATATTTCATGGTTCTGAATAGAAAACATTTCTATGACTGTGTAAGAAGCAGCGCTGATGACAGAGCAGCTCTGTTTACTGGATGTTTAACCTTCATTCAGCTGTTCTCCAGTCTGACCTCCAGTCTGAGTCGCTGTTTGACCTGGGATACTCCTTACTGCCCTGTTTTACCTTCTGAGAGGCAGCGGCACAATCGAACACTTCATCTGCTCCTGACTATTCACAAATTTTCAGAACAGAATTAAAATATTTTAACAGCACTGACGCAGTGAATCCTGTCCCGGTCGACCGTGAAGGTCCCATTGTCCTCAGTCTCCAGTTTCGAACTAACATCTGAAATTAACGGTAAAATATTTTCAAATGGAAAATGTTTGAGACCACTGTCACAACATCTCTGAACCACTGACCGATGAAACAGCAGGTCAGGTTTTAGGAAACAATGTCATTAAGATAAGGTTCTTTATTTTGTTTGGAGATAATTTAATCAGTTACATTAGAGAGACTGATAGATAGATAGATAGATAGATAGATAGATAGATAGATAGACAGACAGACAGACAGACAGACAGACAGGCAGGCAGGCAGGCAGGCAGGCAGGCAGGCAGGCAGATAGATAGATAGATAGATAGATAGATAGATAGATAGATAGATAGATAGATAGACAGACAGATGATAGATAGACAGACAGACAGTTGGATAGATAGATAGATAGATAGACAGATAGATAGACAGATAGATGGACGGACGGACGGACGGACAGATAGACAGACAGATAAATAGACAGATACATACATAGATAGACAGACAGACAGATAGATGGTTTGGGTTTTGTGTCTATCTGTTTGTAGGTATAATATTGATTTAATACTTTTGCAGGCTGTCAGTTTTAAGGTTGGTGCAGTTTGCCTGCAATATGTTAAGAAACAAGGCAGTGATTTAAAAAGCAGGTAGTTATTAGTAAATAATTGAGAATTAGTTTGTGTTAGTAGTTAGTTGATAGTTAATAAGATAATTTGTTGATAGTGGCTGGTTATTTAGTTAATAGTTGCTAGTTAGTGCTAGTTGATAATCATTAAGTTTAGTAGTTGCGTTTTAGTTCATAGTTACTTTGTTGCTAGTTAGTAGATGCCAGATGGTTGCTGTTACTTGCCGCTATTTGATGATTAGACAGTCAGTTGGTTAGTTAGTTGATAGCGTTGGTAGTTAGTTAATTAGTTTATTGGTTGGTTGATGGTTAATCATTTGCAGTTAGTTGGTAGTTAGTAAGGTATTGCTATTCAGTTAGCTAGTTGGCAGTTAGTTAGTTGGTAGTTAGTACAGAGCTATATCTAGTTAGCCAGTTGGCAGTTGAAGTTATTAGTTAGTTAGCTAGTTAGTTGCAGTTAGTAAGATGTTTACATTCAGTAAGTTAGCAGTTAGTTGGTAGTAATGTAGTTTATATGTAGTTGGTAGTTAGTTAGTTAGTTAGTTAGTTAGTTAGTTAGTTAGTTAGTTAGTTAGTTAGTTAGTTAGTTAGTTAGTTAGTTTGGTAGTTAAGAACAGTTTAATATTAAGACAGAGCAGGCAGTAGGGCAGTCGAAGGTAGTTAGTGTCTCAGCAAGACAGTCGGGTAAATAGATAGTTAATCAGTTATTGATTTAGTGTTAGGTTAGATGAAGGTAACGATCGTGGTTCGTTAGTCTAGTATTTCGGTTTTGGAAGCGGTTAATGTATGTTGATCAGAAAACAGTCCTGCAGTCCTGAAGAATCCAACTGCAGAAAGGAGAAAAACAAAGCTCATGTAAATAAATGAACGTCATTCAGACTCACAGTCTTTCCCCTTCCTAACAGGCACTACAGCAGGGGTCTCAATGCCACACTTTCGGCCTCAGCCCAGCACCCCCTGCAGCAGATCTTTACTGGCAGACACAGCTACTAATTCTCCTATGGCAGACATTAGTCGTTGAAGGTGTAGATCAAGTGAGTCAGGACAGCGTTAGGATGGCTGTAGCCATGTTTAAATGCTGGCTGAATGTCTATTCCGTGCAAAGCGATGTTCTTCACCCATAGGGCACGTCTGGCCCTCGTCAATTACAGAGACAGTTACCTGTGAGACAGAGGAATCAATGCAGCCTATCACTCAGGGAAAAGAGAGATACGGGTAGACGGCGGAATGGAGAGAGGCAGCAGGAGATACAAAGACAAATAAAAACAGGAATTAAAGGTGGATGAGGAGGTTAACCTGAGGTGTGTGATATATATATATATCTCCTTTCAAATTGGATCTTCTGGTTGGGTGGAGAACGAGGTAGCAGTGTTCGATAGAGGACAGGAGGACACACCGTTTTAAACACTCCAGCAGCACTGCTGTGTCTGATCCACTCGTACCAGCGCAACACACACTAACACACCACCACCACATCAGTGTGATGAGAATGACCCACCACCCACATAATAATAGCTGCTCTTATGTGGTGGTCCTGTGGGGTCTTCACTTATGAAGTGCTACATTCTGCTGAACGGGCTCGGAACAGCTGGAAAATGCACAACATGCACACACACACACACACACACACACACACACACACACACACACACTCACCAGACCCAAGACTTTTTCCCATTTCTGTTAGAGCCCAGCAGCGCATGGAACAGTAATCAGAAACTGCTGGACTGAAATAAACACGATCTTTGCATTATTCCTCTCTTTTCTCTCTCTCTCTCTCTCTCTATCTCCATGCTTCACCATTAAAGTCCACATGATGACATTAGTGTCCAGGAGCTTCCTCCTCATCAGCAAGCACGGGTAAAATAACCCAATTAAACCACATGTCAGTCACGCATGATGGGAAAAAGGCGAGTCTGAGATTGAAAGTCTGGAGCTTGCTCTCTCAGGTGTGACTCTATACCGTCTCGTCTCCTCTGATATGGCAGGAAACTTTCGGCAGGCTGATGAATCTCGATATAGACTGAGGAAAATCCAAACTTTGACAGCAGCAGGAATACCACCCAGCCATACTAACACCATAAGGTCAGAATTTGTCACACACATCAGGTATGTTATGCAAATGTGATGGTAAAGACACGTCCTGCTCCTTGGGGCTTGCTAATGAATCTGGAGAACTTCGAGTGGTTGTAGTAAAGTGAGTCTGGGTTTCTTTAAGATCGGCATACTTCACGCACATTCCTTTATTCTGCCTCGTGCTTACCTCTGACCTTCAGACCATATTTGATGGTGGTACGTTCTGGATGGTTCACATATAGCAGTGCACATGAATCATCCCCCACCAATTGTTCACAGGTTGCACCTTGAGCAGCTAAGATTTACAGTGTTTCTGCATGTTCCTCATTATATATATTACACGCGTTCTATGAGCTGCTTGGTAGTTCGACACTTTGGTCCACTAGTGGACACTTCTTCACTATTTGGACACTGTTTTACCAAATATACATAATCTGCTTCTGTCATGTACTTGAAGAAGAATCTGAGAAAATCCTCTTTCTGTTTTTTCTGTTGTGAGCTTATAAAACATTCAGTTATCCATGCAGACACAGTATGCATGGTTGAGGTAATCAATACAGCTGGCTTTTGCACGTGGTGTCAAGAGCAAGCGGACAAAACAGAAGACACTAAGTGAAACAAACACTAAGTAAACAAACCAAACGGACAACTATAACAAACACAAGGACAACAGCTACAAGCATTGACATCTAACAACTTGCACTCACAAAGAGGGACCGAGGCTGAGGTCTTAAAAGCAACACATTGGACACACCTGAAACAACTGATTACAAAGGGCAGGATGGAGCAAGGGAGCCAAAACTAAATATCCAGAGCATAAAAGGAGCACATGGAAAAACAACTGAGACGAAAGGTAAACAGAAGTAGAACAGGACAGACATGACACTTGCCATGGCTTGGACAAGGATTGGAACATTATTAGCGAAACATGATCAATATTTATTGATCTACCATACAGAAGTGGTACCCCTTAGACGGCGCTGGTTTAACGCAACACGCCAGACGTCTCTGCATGGAGTTGTAGAGGTTCCTAATGGTGTCCTGTGATGATCCATCTCATACAGCTTGAATGTTCTCACTCAGTTCTACAGATGGTGTGGTAGGGGTGGAGTGTTGATAGAGCCATCCAAATAGCGTCCCTCACATTTTCAATCAGGGACAGGTCTGGAGATGAGAGCGACCACGGCGTAGTATCTGTGTCTTCAAGGTGAGATCTTGAGATGGCAGCAGTGTGTGGACAAGCGTTGTCCTGTTGAATAGAGCACTGGAGTGTGTGTTCATGAAAGGTAGAACCACTGGTTGCAGAACCTCATTAATGTAACCTTGGTCTGCTAAAGTGCCTGTAATGAAGACCAAAGTGATCTGGCATCATAGGAAAATGCACCCACACCATGACTCCAGCTTCTGGACGAGTGACCTGTCACAATAGCTGATCTTAGACCACGTGTGCTCTCCACACATGGATTTGTTGGGTTGTCTAAGGGACCTGGCTACAGAAGATTACTTCCATGGACAGAGCTGCATGTCACACAGCCAAACAGCCAGCAGATTCCTTAAAACCATGGTCTCGAAAGCTTGTCCAATCCCGCAAGAGTAGGTAGTGAATAAGTGGGCGGGGCATGGACAGGACCGTTAGATGACTTTATGCGACTTTTCAGATGAAGGACGGGAGCTTGGAGTTATTAACCTCACCAGAACCTCAGTGGGCTCTGGCAGCAAACAGGTATGTGTGAGTATTTGAGAGAGAGAGAGAGAGAGAGAGAGAGAGAGAGAGAGAGAGAGGAGAGAGAGAGAGAGGAAGGGATAAAGAGACCAACTGAGCGTATGCTAAGTCTGTGTGTCACGCCACAGTTAAATGTCACCTGCCGCATTAGCATTTAACCGGACTAGTGGCTTGTCAATCCATTTTATCTTTCTCCGCCTCTGCTCCTTATTAATTTTCATCCCTGACCCCAAGATAAGTTGCAGGAGAGAATGAGTGCTTTATCAGAGCCGAAGCTTCAGCTGACGAAAGCAATTACTCATCTTTAGCCAAATACACGCCTACTACACTAATTACCGCCACCGACAACCCCTGCAGGTCACTCCAACCCCGTCTCCCTGATATTACAGCGAAAGATTTACTGCCTTTAAAAGACCAAAAGCATTTCATATTATCTGATTTAAATAAAAGTGCGAGCAGGATTGGGGGCTTCTCCATCTCTGGTGTTTACTGAACATTTCTACTGATCACTCAGCTTTAGAAGTGAAGGAGGCAATGAAATCCACGCCGACCCAAAACTTTCCTCCAAAGACCATCATCCATCACTCTGAATCAAACCCCACCAACCAGCAATTCCATTAACACACCATTCTCCATTTAACACAGCCATTCTCCACCAAACACCATCATTCTCCACCAAACACCATCATTCTCCACTCAAACACCAGAATTATCCACCAAACACCAGAATTATCCACCTTAAACACCATCATTCTCCACCAAACACCATCATTCTCCACCAGACACCATCATTCTCCACCAAACACCATCGTTCTCCACCAAACGCCATCATTCTCCACCAAATCAATATTGTCCACCAAACACCATTGTTCTCACCAAACACCATCGTTCTCCACCACCATCATTCTCTCACCAAACACCATCATTCTCCACCAAACACCAGAATTATCCACCAAACACCATCATTCCCCACCAAACACCATAATTCTCCACCAAACCTTCATTCCTTACCAAACTATCATTTCCCACCAAACACCATCGTTCTCCACCAAACACCATCGTTCTCCACCAAACACCATCATTCCACCAAAACACCCATTGTTCTCCAATTAAACACCACATCATTCTCCATCAAACACCATCATTCTCCACTGAAACCATCATTCTCCACCAAACACCATCATTCTCCACCAGACACCATCATTCTCCACCAAACACCAGAATTATCCACCAAACACCATCATTCTCCACCAGACACCATCATTCTCCACCAATCACCTTCACTCACCACAAAACACCATAATTCCCCACCAAATCACGATCTCCCAACTTTTAAACATCACATTTCTCTAGCAGACACCATCATCATCACCCCGCACTACCATCCATCAGTGAAGTGCCTCAATGTTCAGGAAATGTTTGCCCTCATTGTAATTAAATCAGTTGAAAAGCCAAATGAACTCGAGTCAATGAGTTGTGAAACCTCAATAACAGTTGTGGCTTTAACAGTGCTTTATGCCTACTGATGTCTTTTGCTGTTGGAGGCAAGTTTCATCCTGCCTCATTATCGGGTTTCAGGCTAGGTTTTCCGGTTTTAATTTGGAGTTTGTTGTTTGTTAGCTCTTAAATGGAATTGGCTTGGAGGATCAGTCTGACCAATTAAAACACATCGACTCTGTTTGGTAAAAAGCACTTGGTTTATGAAGTGCTTTATCTTCATGAAGGAGTATTTTAATTCCTACTCAGATAGGTAAACAGTACTAGAATAGTCATTAATATTGGCTGAATATACACACACACAATAATAATAAACACACACACACACACACACACACACACACACGATATTTACTCCTTGAATGAGTGCAGAAATGTGTGTCAACAAATGATGCTGCTGAAGATGTGTGTACTCTGTACTGAATGCTTTTGATTGTTTTAATGGTATTAGACAGTGTGTGGAGAGTAGTGCAATTGAGAGGTTAATTGCGTGTGTGTGTGTGTGTGTGTGTGTGTGTGTGTGTGTGTGTGTGTGTGTGTGTGTGTGTGTGTGTGTGTGAAGTGGAATTACTGTATTATTCTAAGCTGCTTAAACATGTCTGTATTCTTTTCAGCCCTTATGCAGAAGATGGTTGAAGAGCAGCCAGTACGTAAGAGCCTCCTGTTGAGTCTCCATTACCATCCAACCTAATCTTAATTGAGCAGGATTTAATAACACATCAAACCTGCCAGGGTCTGGAATAATCAAATGATGTGTTTGTAATAGTCTAATCATAGAGGGATGAGGGAGTGTCTCTGTTTCTCTAGAAAGAGAGAGAGAGAGAAGAGAAGACATGAAAGGAAAAGAGAAGATCCTGGGAAACTGCTGATCAGTGGACAAAAACACTCTCCATGGTGCTGAAACCTCAATCCTTTCTGCCCTAAGGTAACCCCTTTCCCATCCCCCATGTTTTCACTTCAAGGCTCCATTTACCTACCATGCCTTA
The DNA here is from genome assembly GCA_034509495.1 of Acestrorhynchus altus. Taxonomy (NCBI): domain Eukaryota; kingdom Metazoa; phylum Chordata; class Actinopteri; order Characiformes; family Acestrorhynchidae; genus Acestrorhynchus; species Acestrorhynchus altus. The sequence continues at coordinate 51,570,994 of CM067501.1, read as the reverse complement.
GGCACCTGAATTTACTATCCTTCGTGTTAGGGTCTTGAAAGCCTCTACACCACGATGCAAAGGTTTAGTTAGAAAAACAGACTTCTGAGGAGCTCAGAAGAAGAGCTTGTTATGCTCATCAGGCTGGAAAAGGTTAAAGAAGCATCTCTAAAGAGTTTGGACTCCACCAATCCTCAGTCAGACAGATTGTGTAGAAATGGAGGAGATTCAGGACCATCATTACCCTCCCCAGGAGAGCTCCACCAACAAAGATCACACCAAGAGCAAGGTGAGTGAGAGTCCACCAGCTCACAAAGGAACCCAAGAGAACTTCTAAACAACTAAAGGTCTTTTCTCACATTGACTAATGTTAATGTTCATGTTCATGAGTCCACCATCAGGAGATCACTGAACAATGGTGAGCAGGGCAGGGATGTAAGGACACTCTGCTGCTTCCTCATAAAAACATGAGTCCATCTTGTGCATGTTATGGTGGTGGTACTATAACTGCTGATGAGTAATGATAATCAGTGCTCAACAAACACCTTTGCATAACTAACATAGTTAAGCAGGCTATTTGCTGTGCCAATGTGTTACAGAAACGTGTTCTTTAGGGAACCTTTTTGGAACTGTTATTTCTACATGGGTACTACATGCCTCAGGAGTGGGGCTGCAATCAGGGCCCACAGCTGGTGGTCAGTAAGTAGCTGCCAGTGTTCAACCTTAAGAGTGGAACCTCTGAGAGGGGGCCTGGTGTGGAACTCTACTACAACACTCGATTTCAGGGCTGAATGATTGGTCACACAGTCAAAACGGCTATTGATGGTTTTTCAAACACATCAGCTCATCAAACGTCAATTACTTGGAACAAATTGTTTTATAATTTCTTATGACTCACGAAGTCATTCTGACCCATAGCAACACACAAGTCGAAGCATAGTGAGAGCTGCAGCTTAAACTGACCACGGCTTAGTATTCAGAAACTGGATGAGCATCGCCCTGTTGAACAGGAGCACCGGAGTGTGCGTTCAGAAAAAGGTAGAACCAGACGTTGCAGAACCTCATTAACGTAACGTTGGGCTCGATCTGGCACGGAATTACACCCCCAGAAGGGGACATGCGGAGACTGTTCTGTCTCAGACCCCGGATCATAAGGAGGGTTGTGGTGTTGTAGAGATTTGTGCCATCGAAACAAGAGGGTTTTTATGTGTCCATTTGTCCATTTTATGTCCATACAATATGTATGGTTGACCAAATGGAGATGCAGAAGGCAAGATGTGAGTTAGGAGAACTTTGATCTGAACTAAGTTTATGACTTAGAGCTTGTTGGTTCCTAGAACCTTTATTTTATGTTTTATAAACTTCTATAAACGCAGAACATAGACATGCTGGTCATTGTAGTCAGCCAGTCTGGTGATGCTGGTCATCTCATGTTGGTCAGGCTGTAGACCAGCTAAACCAAACTCAAACAAAAACATAGCCTTTACTGGTCAAGAGGCCATCTTGTCAACCAGATTAACCAGTGTGACCATGCAGGGACGAGTCACTCAGTAGGCCAACCAGTGCTCGAGATACAATACTCACCAGGGGAGTCCTGGCCTGGACTCTAGGGTGCCTCGGTATCGGCCAGACACACCAGTTGACTGAACCAAACCAAATGCCTCCCCGCAGAAGAATGCGTCCTCAAGGATCGTGAAAGCCCCAGGACAGAATGCGAGTCGGGTGATACTACTGGTTCCTGTCCTTCAATGTTCCCCTCTCACCACCACCAATTCCTGCCTTGCCCAGGGTTTTCTCCACCCCTGTCATCTATGTAGGATCAGTGAGGGTCCACATGTAACAAGACCTGGGATGACGATGGGTCATTACAATTACTGTAATCAAACAAGATTCATTTCGGTAGAAATACTACGCAGATCGCGTTAGACCACACACTGCGGTCACATGACTTGCAGTGTCCAACGATTTATGTAAATCTGGGAAGTGTGTAATAAGATGCCTCATGATTAACTCTAGTCCTTTCTGTGGGAGCATTTTGTAGGAATCTCCAGTGGGCTCCTTAGTCTGTCATCAACAACTCCTGGACCAACCCTGGAGCATGGGAGTCATGAGGAGAGAGAGAGAGAGAGAGAGAGAGAGAGAGAGAGAGAGAGAGAGAGAGAGAGAGAGAGACAGAGAGAGAGAGAGAGAGAGAGAGAGAAAGAGAGAGAGACAGAGAGGGGACAGAGAGAGAGAGTGAGAGAGAGAAAGAGAGAGACAGAGAGAGAGAGAGAGAGAGAGAGAGAGAGAGAGAGAGACAGAGAGAGAGGAGAGAGACAGAGAGAGAGACAGAGAGAGAGACAGAGAGAGAGAGAGAGAGAAAAGAGAGAGAGAGACAGAGAGGGGAGAGAGAGAGAGAAAGAGAGAGACAGAGGAGAGGGAGAGAGAGAGAGAGAGAGAGAGAGAGAGAGAGGAGAGAGAAAGAGAGAGAGACACAGAGAGAGAGAGGATAGAGAGAGAGAGAGAGAAAGAGAGAGAGAGAGAGAGAGAGTCGTGTGGTATTATGCATTGCTGAGTACTCAGGAGATTCTGTTGATCACAGCTGCAGCTGCAAAACAATCTAGCAACAACCGGTCAATTATAAGACTCTTCTCTCCTGTCTGAGCCGGAGGAACGTGATCTAAAGAGGAGGGAGTTTATGACTGATTATGCAGACAGATTTCGAATCAGAAAATAAATTGGTATTAAACACATTTGCATTTTGTCCTCATCTTCAGTCCTCTACAGACAGATATGGAGTATAAGCATACTGAAACCATTTCTGCTCCACGAAATGGCCTTGACTCTGTTGAATCGACATTGCTTAAACGACGTGCTTGGTGCCCATAAACTGTGGACAGACAACGCGTATAGAGTACAGAATCTTCAGCCTCAGTTCCAAAAAAAGGACTCTCGACTGGAAAAACCTAGATGTTCACTGGTGCTTGAATGTTTGCAAAGCCAAACATATTTCTGCATAAATTTGACATAAAAGTAGATAAGAAGAACCAAATCAACCCCTCAGTGTCACTGATGGACTGAGAACAGTCCACCAACCAGAAATGTCCAGCCGACAGCTGCCCTGTGGGCAGCGCCCTGTGAGCACTGATGAAGGACTAGGAGGACGACCAACACAAACTGTAGGAGGAGAATAAAGTCTGGAGAGAAACAGATGAACTACAGTCTGGAACTATAGAACCACAAAGAGCTCCTGTGTGGTCAGAGGAGCTGATAGAGTGGACAGTGAGAGGAGAAACAATGTGGTGACTACATGACAGGGCTGGGCCTGGTTGCCCAGTGAAGCTTTGTTTCTGCAATTGATTCTCTATTCCATCCAGCACTTTGAAGTTGTTAATTAAACTTTCAACCATCTGTTGGCCTTACCTGACTTACAAGAAAGACTCTCAGCATTGATTGGTGAAAAGGATACACGAATAAATAAACAATTATGTGAATAAAAGAACGAAGCCGATTAATGTGCACCATCGTTCCTATTGTTTTCGTGAAGGTGGAACACGAAATCTCATTAGAGTCATTTTCACCTTGTCTTTGTCTTTCTCTCACCCACACTATTCTCCTTGACTCTGCTTTTCCATTATGCAAATTTGGAACCAAGTGTCTGTAATAAAGCATTAACGTAAAAGTGAGACATGGAAGGGAATGTTTGTCTGTTATGAGCTGAAAGTGTCCTGACTTGGACATAAAAACTTTCATTTATATTTTTATAATTTAGAGCAGAGACTCATAACTTAACTTGGACTCTATTGTAAAACCTATAACTCAGATTCTAGTGTGAAGCTTGTGAATTTAACTTGAGTCCAATGTAAAGACTCAAATTTGACTTCTAAAATAAAGACTCCTAGAATTTGGACTCCAAAATAAAGACCTTTGTGAATTTGGGATTCCTAAAATAAAATATTCATAACTTGGACTCTAAAATAAAGACTCGTAACTTGACTCCAAAATAAAGACTCGTGAATTCTGGACTCTAAAAATAAAAGACTCGTAACTTGGACTCTAAAATAAAGACTGTAACTTGACTCTAAAATAAAGACTCAGAATTTGGACTCTCTAAAAAATAAAGACTCATAACTTGGACTCTAAAAATAAAGACTCAGAATTTGGACTCCCAAAAATAAAGATCAGAATCTCTGGACTCTAAAAATAAAGACTCATAACTTGGACTCTAAAAATAAAGACTCCATAATCTCTTGGACCTAAAAATAAAGACTCGTGAATTTGGACTCTAAAATAAAGACTGTGAATTTGACTCTAAAATAAAGACTCGTAACTTGGACTCTTCTAAAAAATAAAGACTATAACTTGGACTCTAAAATAAAGACTCAGAATTTGGACTCTAAAATAAAGACTCATAAACTTGACTCTAAAAAATAAAGACCTAACTTGGACTCTGTACAAGACTCAGAATTCTGACCTAAAATAAAGACTGTAATCTGGACTCTAAAATAAAGACTCGTGAATTTGGACTCTAAAATAAAGACTCATAAATTTGACTCTAAAAATAAAGACTCAGAATTGGACTCTAAAATAAAGACTCATAACTTGGACTCTAAAAATAAAGACTATAATCTGACTCTAAAAATAAAGACTAGAATCTCTTGACCTCTCTAAAATAAAGACTGTGAATTCTGACTCTAAAATAAAGACTCATAACTTGACTCTAAAAATAAAGTGCCTCAGAATTTGACTCTAAAAATAAAGATTCAATTCTGGACTCTAAAATAAAGACTCGTAACTTGGACTCTAAAAATAAAGACTCATAACTTGGACTCTAAAAATAAAGACTCATAACTTGACTCTAAAAAATAAAGACTCGTAACTTGGACTCTAAAAAATAAAGACTACAACTTAGACTCTAAAAATAAAGACTCTCAGAATTTGGACTCTAAAAATAAAGACTCGTGAATTTAATTTCTAAAAAATAAAGACTCGTAACTTGGACTCTAAAAATAAAGACTCATAATCTTGACTCTAAAATAAAGACTCATAACTTGACTTCTAAAATAAAGACTCGTGAATTGGACTCTAAAACAAAGACTCAGAATCTTGGGACTCTAAAATAAAGACTCAGAATTTGACCTCTCTAAAAATAAAGACTCGTAACTTGACTCTCTAAAAAATAAAGATTCAATCTCTGGACTTAAAATAAAAAAGATTCAAGTAACTTGGACTCTCTAAAATAAAGACTGTAACTTGGACTCTAAAATAAAGACTCATAATCTCGACTCTAAAATAAAGACTCGTGAATTTTAATTCTAAAATAAAGACTGTGAATCTCTGACTCTAAAATAAAGACTCGTAGAATCTCTGACTCTCAAAATAAAGACTGTGAATTCTGAATTCCCAAAATAAAGACTCAGAATTGACTTCTAAAATGAAGACTCGTGAATTCTGACTCTAAAATAAAGATCAGAATTTGGACTCAAATAAAGACTCGTAACTTGGACTCAAAAATAAAGACTCGTAACTTGGACTCTAAAAATGGGAAGACTACTAACTTGGACTCAAAAATAAAGACTCTGAATTTGGACTCTAAAATAAAGACTGTAATCTCAATTCTAAAATAAAGACTCATAACTTGGACTCTGCAACAAAGACTCATAACTTGACTCTCTAAAAATAAAGACTCGTGAATTTGGACTCTAAAATAAAGACTCGTAATCTCTGACTCTAAATAAAGACTCGTAACTTGACTCAAAAATAAAGACCTGTGAATTTGACTCTAAAAATAAAGACTCAGAATTTGGACTCCCAAAATAAAGACTGTAACTTGGACTCTAAAATAAAGACTCATAACTTGGACTCTAAAATAAAAGACTCCAATTTGACCTAAATAAAGACTCTAACTTGGACCCTAAAAATAAAGACTCATAATCAGACTCTAAAAATAAAGACTCGTGAATTCTGACTCTAAAATAAAGACTCAGAATTCTGACTCTAAAAATAAAGACTCATAATCTCACCTCTAAAATAAAGGCTCAGAATTCTGGACTCTAAAATAAAGATTCATAACTTGGACTCTAAAAGAAGACTCGTAACTTGGACTCTAAAAATGGAAGACTCGTGAATCTCTGACTCTCTAAAAATAAAGACTCTCAGAATTGGACTCTAAAAATAAAGACTCATAACTTGGACTCTAAAAATAAAGGCTCGTAACTTGGACTCTAAAAATAAAGATTCATAACTTGGACTCTAAAATAAAGACTGTGAATTTGACTCTAAAAATAAAGACTCATAACTTGACTCTAAAAAATAAAGACTCATAACTTGACTCTCCTAAAAATAAAAGACTCAGAATTTGGACTCTCAAAAAATAAAGACTCATAACTTGACTCTAAAAATAAAGACTCAGAATCTCTGGACTCTAAAAATAAAGACCAGAACTTGACTCTAAAAATAAAGCACTCAGAATTTGGACTCTAAAAATAAAGACTGGCACTTGGACTCTAAAATAAAGACCATAACTTGGACTCTAAAAAATAAAGACTCAGAATCTCTGGACTCTAAAAAATAAAGACTCGTAACTTGACTCAAACAAAGACTCGTAACTTGACTCTAAAATAAAGACTCGTAACTTGGATTCTAAAAATAAAGACTCATAACTGGACTCTAAAATAAAGACTCAGAATTTGGACTCTAAAATAAAGACTCATAACTTGGACTCTAAATAAAGACTCGTAACTTGGACTCTAAAATAAAGACTCGAATTTGGACTCTAAAATAAGACTCGTGAATTTGGACTCTAAAAAATAAAGACTCAACTTGACTCTAAAAAATAAAGGCTCAGAACTTGACTCTAAAAATAAAGATTCATAACTTGGACTCTAAAAACAAAGACTCGTAACTTGACTTAAAATAAAGACCATAACCTGGACTCAAAAAATAAAGACTCACAACTTGGACTCTCTAAAAATAAAGACTCGTAACTTGACTTCAAAAAATAAAGACTCATAACTTGGACTCTAAAAAATAAAAGACTCGTGAATTTGACTCTAAAAATAAAGACTCAGAATTTCCAATTCCTAAAAATAAAGACTGTAACTTGGACTTCTAAAAAATAAAGACTCATAACTTGGATTCCCTAAAAATAAAGACTCATAACTTGGACTCTAAAAATAAAGACTGTAGAATTTGGACTCTCTAAAATAAAGACTCAGAATTTCTGGACTCTAAAATAAAGACTGTGAATCTCTGACTCTAAAATAAAGACTCGTAACTTGGACCTCTAAAAATAAAGACTCATAACTTGACTCTAAAAATAAAGACTGTGAACTGGACTCTCTAAAAAATAAAGATCTATAACTTGGACTCTAAAATAAAGACTCGTAACTTGGACTTGGACTGTATTTTATGGTTTGTAAACATCTCTTCTTCAATGTAACAGTGGATGTGATAGTTGTATAAGTACGTTTACGGTCTCGAACGTGCAGGTAATTTATGTAATGTTTTAATCTGTTGCGCTAAAACACACAGAGAGTCCTTTTGTACTGAATATTACAGATTCGCTCTAATACACAGTTTTGACTGCAGCGCTTGGGCTTGATTTGTGTATTAATTGTAGGTTTATTTATATCCCTTTTATTGCGAGAGCAGAGTAAATAAATAAGATTTAACCTCACATGCATATTCATGAGCGAACTCACATGTACTTTATTTGATTAAATACCCACGCTGGGTTTTGTGTGTGTGTGTGTGTGTGTGTGTGTGTGTGTGTGTGTGTGTGTGTGTGTGTGTGTGTGTGTGCACATTCACTGAGTGTAAACAGGACAGGGATTATGAAAACGATCAGAGTGATTCAATTAATACAGGAATGGAAATCCCTGGAAAACGTCAAAAAACTGGAGGAAATTGAAGTTGAGTGCCCCTGTGCAGCTTTTGGTGTGTGTGTGTGTGTGTGTGTGTGTGTGTGTGTGTGTGTGTGTGTGTGTGTGTGTGTGTGTGTGTGTGATTTTCTTTTCATCTCATCTTTCAAATGTAAAAAGATCAAACAGCTCTCCAAGGCCGCCCATTCCCCGCTGTAATCTCTATACGAGGTGTCAGCCAGTGCGCTTTATCTCAGAGTCCTAATTCTGAATAACAACCAACATGTTTCACCGCTTTAGTGCTCAATAATTCTGAGATTTTACAACCACACAACCATGCTCTTCCACTTTGTTTGCAAAAGAAATTTGGATGTTGACCTTTTCATATTCCCTCGCAGATCTGCAGGAGCTCCCCTGATTCTACACTCACACTTCCACGAACAAGCCAAATGTCGTGGGACAGGAGCTCAGTCCAGTGGACCCGACCCGTGCCATGAGAATACATGCCACACCAGTTCGGAACCACCGCCAGCCTGCACAGAGCACATGGGTTCTGCTCCACACACTACCATCAGCCCAGAACAGTTGGTACTGGGACTCATCAGACCGAGTCACGTGTTTCCAGACCTCTAGGGTCCAGTTAGAAACCTCACAAGCCCAGATGAGGTGCTGTGTCCGGTACCATGGTGTTAGCCGAGGCACTCTGGTGGATCGTCTGCTCTCATATCCCACTGGATTTATTAGAAAAACAAGAACAACCATAACAACACCTTAGCAGCCTCCTAACAACACCTTGTCAACCATCACTTGTTCCGTAACAACCACTTAGCAACACCTTGGCCACCAACATTTGCACCAGAGCAACACATCATTCTCCATCACTTATTCCACAGCAACACCTTAGCAACCACCTAAGCAACACCTATGGCATAGTGTTGGTACACCTCACATGAGCACGTTGGCTGTGATGGTTTAATTTAATACAACAAGAAAAAAGTTTTTAGGACTCGTCACAGAACCAAGGGGAACGTTATCCTGATTTTTCCATCGACTGTGAAGTCTCTTCCTCTCGCTCATTTTTTGGTCTGTGAAAGTTCCGGTCACACAATCATCGGAGGAAAAGATGCTGGAAATCCGGTGTGAAGTGAAGGTTAATTAGACGTCCTGTTGTTTCTCTGAGTGTGTGATGTGCCAGAGTTCAATCACTAGAACTCGCAGCGCTTGGAGGGTGAACACAGGTCTGGTAATTTTGGACTTTTATGGACTTTTGGACTTTGGATGTGTTAAAAAGATTTGGGCACCCAAGTGCTCCACCATTACTGATGTCAGCTGGCCCTGCTGCTCGCTCGGAGAAAGGATTTTCGGAGAAAGGAACCGAGAGAAGCAAGCAAGAAGACTTTCCTCCATCCCTGTTAATTTCATCGCGTTAATTGCTCGATGACTTTGACAGTGAGAACTTCAAACGGTGTCAGACGTCTCACCTCTCCTGCAAGTCACGGGATTCTTCTGAAAACTGATGGGGCAGCGCATGCAGCACTGCTGTGTCTGGACAGAAACTAGATCCAATGGACCCAACCCAAGCCTTAAGAATACACCCCACACCAGTTCAGAACCACTGCCAGCCTGCACAGAGCCATGTTGCCAACTGGGTTCCACCACTTCATGGGTTCTGTGCCACACACAGACCCTCCCATCAGCCCAGAACAGTTGGTACTGGGATTCATCAGACCAAGTCACATGCTTCTAGGCCTCTAGGGTCCAGTTAGGAACCTCACAAGCCCAAATGAGGTGCTGTATCTGGTGCCGCGGTGTTAACTGAGGCACTCTGGTGGATCTTCGGTTCTCATATCCCAGTGGAATTAATAGCAAAAAAAACATAGCAACATCTCTCTCTCTCTCTCTCTCTCTCTCTCTCTCCCTGCTATTTTTACCATTTTACTTTGATTTCTCTTCCGTTATTGATTCTTTACTCACCCCTTCTTCTCCCACGCATGAAATACACACACATACATGCACACTCGCACACAATAGCCGTTTGAACCACTCGTTTGCGTTGTCAGATTGCATACGAGCGCTGAACGGTGCTGGTATGGTGCGTTCTGTAGCCGATGAATGCAAAGGGATCAGGACCTCCATCAAGTGTAGGAATGCCTGTATCAAATGTATTCAGAGGCGCTTCTCATACAGCATTTTGAGTGTCGTCTCTGTATCGGTGTACACCAGTATAAAATCAGAAGGACACAAAGACGTGTGTAGTGTCTATACACCTGCATGTCTCTCTGAATTAGACTTCTATCCATCGTACCGCCACTGTGGAGACTTCCGCTCTCCTCCAATCTGCTGACCTGTATGTCATGTCCTCAGTAAATATACTGGCAGAGCTGACTCGTAAATGGATCCACATGAGAAGCAGATCTGCAGAGTCTAGACACAGACGTTTCAGAAAAGAATTCAGA
>CM067501.1:51550718-51555718 GCA_034509495.1 Acestrorhynchus altus | reverse complement strand
TGATATCTGTATCTATTTTAAGGAATGACATTTAAAACAAACATGATCCTTCCAGCAATAAGCAGCTGACGCCAAGGCAGCTGGAGAACAGAACCATTTGTCAACACTGTTGGAAATGATCTAGACATCTTTTCTAATGATCTTTAACGGAATTAAAGGTCTGTGAAAAGTCTATGAAGTGATCATGGTGTTGAAAACATATCGTCATCGTTGTAACGAGACACAGCGCAGATGGTTTAGAGATGCAAACAGCCAGACAGTGTCGTATGGCTTAGGGATCGCAAGATGTTTCTAATAAAGTGGCCAACGATTAGAAGAGCTTGCTGTGAATGCTGTCATAGAACCGAAAGTGCTAAGTCTGTGGCACTGCTGGAAAAACACTAGTCGTGTGTCTACAATCTCAGTGAATGAGTCAGGTGTGTGTGTGTATGTGTGTGTGTGTGTTTATAGACATGCATACTTGTATACTGATCTATTGCACTTTTGTTCCATTTCCATCTCCACAGCATCCTCCTCCTCTTCTTCCCCCTCGTCTTCATTCTCTCTCTCTCTCTCTCTCTCTCTCTCTCTCTCTCTCTCTCTCTCTCTCTCTCTGTTTTTGGCCCTCCCAGGCTGTCGTCCCCTTTGGCTCCCGTGAGGGCCCAGTGCCAGCATCGATCGTCAGGGTCGCGGGTCAGCCATGCGGGGCTTGTTAGCTGCAGGCTTGCTGAAAGTAAAAGCCCATGTTAAACATGATATTGATCCACAACATCGGCACAGAGAGAGAGAGAGAGAGAGAGAGAGAGAGAGAGAGAGAGAGAGAGAGACAGACAGAGAGAAGCTGAGTGTAAAATATATACGTGAAAAGAAGTATAAATTGGATTAGGAAAAAGGGGAGGAAAATAATAATGAAGGGAAAAGAGAAAGGAAGAAAAGAGGAGAGAAAAAAGGGAGGGAGCAGAAGAGAGAACAGGTTAGAGGAGAAGAGAAGGCGAGTGGAGAGAATGTAAGAGAAGAGTAGAGAGGTAAAAATAAGACTGGTGGTGAGGAGCAAAGGGAAGACATTAAAAAAAGAGAAGAGAAGAGAAGAGAACAGAAGAGAACAGAAGAGAAGAGAGGAGAAGAGAAGAGAAGAGAAGAGAAGAGAAGAGAAGAGAGGAGAAGAGAACAGAAGAGAGGAGAAGAGAGGAGAAGAGAAGAGAGGAGAAGAGAACAGAAGAGAGGAGAACAGAAGAGAGGAGAAGAGAGGAGAAGAGAAGAGAAGAGAAGAGAACACACAAACATACAGAATTTTATGAAAGTCTCTAATGTTTGTAAGATCAGACTCAGCTGCAGATGATCAGACCGTCGTTAGAGAGGTTCTTTGAGGAGCCTGTTTTATTTACCCCTCAGACAATAAGACTTTCATACGTGATACCGAAATCCGATCTATATCCAGTTCACAGCAATGGAACTCGGAATTCAACTCAACATTCCTCGCTCCGCTCTGAGGAGAAGAGAAAATGGACACCATCAGTGAGGGAGGTGTTCAGTGGTGGGACAGTGAGGAATCAGGCCGTCCTAGAAAGATCACCATCATCCTGGTGATGCAAGGAGCCCGAAGTTACTGCTGATAGTGGGTCTACAAAGAGCTCCTGGATGATCAGAGGAGCTGATAAGATGGACAGTGAGGGTAGAAACATCACTTTATGGCTGATTGTGAAGCTGGAAAACAAATAATCCTAAGTGATCCCGTCACTGATCCTAAGTTTCCCCGTCACTGTCGCTGCATTAGGAGCTGAAGCACGCTGTTGAAGAACGCTCTGAACGCTCTGCTGGGCTGCAGACCGAAACCTCTTTCTGCTGGAAAAGCAAGCAGTGATTGGCTGTATGGTTTTTGCCAAACGCTGCGTGAATGATCCAGAGGCAGGATGGTGCTATTTGCAGTGTAATCTCATACACAGCGGTTGCCCCCGGTTACGCAGGTGTGTTTCTTATTGGGGAAAATGGTCCCCCGCTGAGATGACTGTAGTTTATGATCCGCACAGCTTGTGAATTGTCATGGTTCAAGAACTGTGTGTGTGTGTGTGTGTGTGTGTGTGTGTGTGTGTGTGTGTGTGTGAGTGTGTAAACAGTAGTTTTAAAGTTTCTCAACTTCTCAGTTACACTGTGTGCCAGTAGAATAGGACTCTCTGGAGAAGAAATATGTCTCCATGTCTAAGACCAGACGTGGACTAGAGGGGTATGAAGCCCCCCAGCATGGAGCTGTGGAGCAGAATGATGTTCTCTGGAATGATGGAGCTCTATCCCGTACTGACAGTTAATCCAGCACAAGCATACTATATAATAGGTTTGGCTGCGCACCCTGAAATTGTGTATAAACAAATCTGTGTGTGCATGTGTGTGTGTGTGTGTGTGTGTGTGTGTGTGTGTGTGTGTGTGTTTAGTCTCCAGTGGTGTGGTAATTGCTGGTTAAGCCTGGTTATGGAGATAAGAGCAGGACGCAGCTGTAATCTGACTTTAATTAAAGGCATGGGGGGGCAGGCCGAGGCTCTTTCCACAGGAGAGAGTAATGATGCTGGGGACGCGGTGACGAGGACGCCCTCCTGCCCTCCACAACCTCCACAACTTCCACAACCTCCATACACACCAACACTCCTCCTCCAGAGAAGACTCCATCTCCATCTGCCCCTTGTTCATGATTCTCTTCTCTTCACTTCTGTTTCTCTCCTGTTCTCTTCTCTTCTGTTTTTCTTCTCGTCTCATCTCACCTCATCTCATCTTGTCTCGTCTCATCTCCTCTCTTCTGTTTCTCTTCTCTTCTTGTCTCGCCTCGTCTCATCTCGCCTCATCTCTTCTCGTCTCGTTCCTGTTTACTTCTCGTTTTGTCGCTTCTGTTTTCGTCTTGTCAAGCCTTGTCTTGTCTCATCTCGTCTCTTCTCTTTCTCTCCTCTTCTTGTCTCATCTTGTCATGTCTTGTCTTGTCTCGTTTTCTCTCACCTCACCTCATCTCTTCTCGAGGACTGCATCCTGCCCTCCTCAATCTCCATATGTCAGTCACACATTATATCAGACCTTTTCCATAAAAGATACTCTCTCTCTCTCTCTCTCTCTCTCTCTCTCTCTGCCCCTTGTGTATGATTCTCTTCTCTTCTCGTCTCTTCTCTTCTGTTCCAATCCTTGCCTATGTTCTTTCCTTTTTTATATTCTGTTGAACTCTATTCCACTCTCTCATCTCTCTTCATCTCCTGTCTTCTCACTATTTTCATCCCTCCATTGTAATCTATTCTCTGGGCTTTGTCTCTTTCTGTCTTGTTTCTCATCTCTTTTAATCTCTCTTCTTCTCGTTTGATCAAGAACATCCAAAAAAGTGATTTCCACTTTACCCTAAGGCCTCAGTGTCCTCTTATTGACCAGGTGGATCTCCGTCTTTCTCACACCCACACACACTGCAGATCAGAGCGCGTGGAGGTAGGAAGAGAAAAGCACCGTAATACCTAAATATCTAAAGAAAAAGGAAGCCGATCTCACCATCACATCACTGACAGATGAAAAGAGCCATAAATACATCTGAGACTGTACATTAAACACCTGAACTTTTACACCTGAAGATAAACACTCATATCTTCAGAATCATACAGAAGGAATGTGTTATTACAGCTATGCCTGAAAGTTGGAGAACACTTTAGAACCTTCATAAATTTGAGGTAAAACATCATCAGAGCTTCACTTCCTGTAGAGGAAAAATAATATAATATTCCAGATCTGTGAGGGCACAAATATGTGAACCTTCAGGATCAGCAGATCATTAGAAGGTGAAATTGGAGTCAGGTCTTTTCAATCAATGGGAGACAATCAGGTGTGAGTGGGCGTGGCCTGTTTTATTTAAAGAACAGGGATCTATCAAAGTCTGATCTTCACAACAAAGGAGGTTTCCGAGGAGCTTAGAAGAAGAGTTGTTGATGTTCATCAGGCTGGAAAAGGTTACAGAACCATCTCTAAAGAGTTTGGACTCCACCAATCCACAGATTGTGTAGAAATGGAGGAGATTCATGACCATTATGACCCTCCCCAGGAGTGCTCCACCAACAAAGTTCACACCAAGAGCAAGGTGTGTAACTGTCCACCAGCTCACAAAGGAACCCAAGAGAACTTCTACTCAACTAAAGGTCTTTCTCACACTGACTAATGTTCACATTCATGAGTCCACCATCAGGAGAACACTGAACAGCAATGATGAGCTGGGCAGGGCTGTAAAGAGAAGCTGCTGCTCTCCATAAAGAACATCTGCAATTTGACCAAGATCACATGGACCAGCCAGGAGACTGGAAGATGGATTTGTAGATGGATGAAACCATATTAGATCATTTTGGTTTAACTGAGAAGCGTTGTGCTTTGAGAAAGGAGAACACTGCTTATCACATCTGTGAAACATGGTGGTGGTAGTACCATGGTTTAGGCCTGTTTTGGTGGATCTGGGCCAGGATGCCTTGATCAACAGCACAATGAATTCTGAATTATACCAGCAACTTCTAAAGAAATCTCAGGACATCAGCCTGTGACTTGAATCTCAAGAGAACGTGGATCATGCAGCAGGACAACGACCCACAGCACTTCTGTAATCCCTCTATAACAGTAAGTACATGAACAGTAATTGAATTAAACTGAATATATGAATTATTAGCGTGTAGCTACAGTTATTATGGACACTTATGACTAAGAGGGACCAATAATTGAGACACTACTGTCTGGAACAGGGGGAACAGACATGCCTCATTAATTCTAGTCAATGATATTCACTCAGACAGCAAAGAGCAACAGCAGAACCTGTTATTTATTTTTGATTTACTTATTTATTTAGTCATTTATTTATTTATTCGTTTAGAAAAAAAAAATATTGCTCATGTTGGAGAGAGTGCTGTTAGACCTTTAGGCAACTTGCTGAGAATAAATTACATTATTTACACGATGCTTGGCCTTTAAAATGGTCCTTAGGCTGTGGGGTCAGAATACCAAACACACACACACACACACACACACAC
>CM067501.1:51533218-51545718 GCA_034509495.1 Acestrorhynchus altus | reverse complement strand
CTCTCTCGGTGTCTGATGTAAACTCAGTGGCTGCTATGTAAACATGCATAGACTGAGCAATGCTCTGATTGGACACGGCTCGTGCCTCTAAGGTGTTTTGAAAGATTGTTCAAATAAACTGGCTTTTGTAATACACTACATGTCCAAAAGTTTATAGGACACCCCTCTAATGAATGCATTCCGTCTGTTTAAATTGCACTCATTGCTGACACAGACGTGCAAATGCACACACATCTTGTCTAGTCCCTGTACAGAAGTACTGTCAATAGAACAGGACTCTCTGGAGCAGATAAACAAACATGACCCTATTGGCACCACGTCTAATGTCAGGTGGACTAGAGGGGTTTTAAGCCCCCCAGCATTGAGCTGTGGAGCAGAACAAACTGTGTTCTCTGGAATGATGGAGCTCCATCCAGTACTTTGTAGAGATGAACTGCTGATGTAGGTTCTCCAACAAAAGTAATAATAAAACTTTTTCATACTTTGATTTCAGTGTTAAATGAGTGAATGAGGCGGTGTCCTAATACTTTGTCCATACAGGTATCTTAATGTAGGCTGTCTGTCTGTCTCTCTTGTCTTCTCTCTCTCTCTCTGTCTTTCTCTCTCTCTCTGTCTCTGTCTTTCTGTCTGGTTCTCCTTTAACACATTCTGTCCTTTTATTTATTTTCCAATGTGTGTGTGTGTGTGTGTGTGTGTGTGTGTTTGTGTGTGTGTGTGTGTGTGTGTTGTCTATGGTAAGTTCAAAGCCGAGGGTGATTAAATTATAGACAGAGAGAAACAGAAAGCTACTGACACACACATCAACTACACACACTGAGGGGGAGGACAGGAGAAAGAATGACAACTTCTGAACCATCGCTCAAGAGAGAGAGAGAGAGAGAGAGAGAGAGAGAGACAGAGAGAGAGAGACATTGTCTTTCTCCTCCTTTGTCTTCTCTGATGTATCTGTCTGTGTGAAGCAAAGCTGGGAGAATAGTTTTAATCTTCTGACGGCCTCCAGAAATTATGAATGGTGTGATGTGTGCATGTGTGTGTGTGTGTGTGTGTGTGTGTGTGTTTTAGGACATTTTCAGGACCCAAATCAACTTATTAGTATAAAAAAATGACTTTAATATTTATACAAAACACTGGAACCAAGTTAAATAATTACATACACCAATCAACCATTACATGATAAGTGAGACGCAACGGTGCTGCTGGAGTGTTTAAACCCCTCAGTGTCTCTCATAATCGAGAACAGTCCACCCACCAGAAATGTCCAGCCGACAGCGTCCTGTGGGGCGCGTCCTGTGAGCACTGATGAAGGACTAGAGGTTGACCAACTCAAACTGTGTAGAAACAGATGAGCTTCTGCCTCTGACCTTACATCTACAAGGTGGAGACACTCAGTAGGAGTGTTTAACAGAGTGGACAGTGAGTGGACACAGTGTTTAAACACTCCAGCAGCACTGCTGTGTACTGCCATGAACTACAAACATAATCCTCTCTCTCTTTCTCTGCTTTCTTCCCTGTTTGTTTTCCTTCTCGGCCTGCATCTCTCTTTAGGCTTCCATTCTTCATGAGAAATAGCTGCATGTAAGCAGTATGGAATACGCAGGAGAGAGGAGAGACAGAGAGAGAGAGAGAGGAGAGAGGCAGAGACAGAGAGACAGAGAGAGACAGAGAGAGAGACAGACAGAGACACAGAGAGAGAGACACACAGAGAGAGACAGAGAGAGAGAGAGAGAGAGAGAGCGAGAGACAGAGAGAGAGAGACAGAGAGAGACAGACAGAGACACAGAGAGAGAGAGAGAGACAGAGAGAGAGAGAGAGAAAGAGAGAGGGAGAGAGAGACAGGAGCAGGAGACACAGAGGAGAGAGAGAGAGAGACAGACAGAGAGAGAGAGAGAGACAGAGAGAGAGGTACAGAGAGAGAGACAGACAGAGACACAGAGAGAGAGAGAGAGAGAGACAGAGAGAGAGAGTTATTTAAATAATACTGAAATGAGTCCCAAGATCATGACAGTCAGTGAATCTGAATGCTGCTCAGTGATATTTTTTACCCCTGATTTGACTCAAAACTACAAATATGCATCTCCCCTTACAGAACAGAAAACAGCAGAGAAACGAAGGAGGAGGAAATGAAAAAACAACAACACAAAAAAGGAATTGGAAGAAAAATGAAAAAAATATATATATATATAAACAACGAAAGGGCGGTGAGAGAGAGAGTTGTAGACGGTCACCTCACAGGGTTGATGACTCCCACACGTACGATATAAATAATCGACCTAACAGACCGAGACGGTTAGTCACACCTGTGTTACAGTAATTCAGTTTGGGCAGGTGTGTATTTATTACTTTATGGGGACCAGATCACACACACACACACACACACACACACACACACACACACACACACAGGATTTGGGCCGAGCAGAAGGTGGTGGTAGTGTGTCCAGTCTCTGTCGGTGTTACAGTAGCCCTTTGTGTCAGCACGTCTTTGTTGTTGTGTGTGTATTTGTTCACGTGTTGTTGTTTTTAAGCTCCACGTCTGTTTGTAACGTTGTTATGTTTTGTAACCCTTTGTCTCCTCGTCTGTTTGGTTTGTTAAGTTTTGTTGTTCCAGTGTCTGATGCCTGTGTTCCAGTGTCATCGTGAGCGTCTGTCACCTGTGTCCAGTCTCTTGTCCCATCTTCTGTTCCCGTAGCCCAGTCTCCTGTCCCATTTCCTGTTCCCCTAGCCCAGTGTCCTGTCCCATCTTCTGTTCCTCTATCAGTCTCTTGTCCCATCTCCTGTTCCTCTAGCCCAGTCTCCTGTCCTGTCTCCTCATGTCTGGTGTCCATCTGGTACAGCCTCTAGTCACGTCTCATGTCTCCCACTCGTTTAGGAGAAGGTGGTGCTGTTTGTGATTTGTGATGTTGTACATGGTGGTGGAAGTGATATTTTTGCAGATGGATTTACTGGTTTTACTGGTACTTCAGACATTTTGTTATGCTGCTTTCTGCCACTCTGCACAGGAAGAGACTCAATTACCGTCTCCTCCACAATCTGAGCCATTTTACTCCTCCAGCGATTTTCATCTTTTTAAGATGTTCATCACTTACATCTCCTTCACTTACACAGAAAAAAGAGCTTCAGAGCGAAGCGTTTCGCAGTCGATTCCGAGTTTATCAGGTTAATGTTAAACCATCTAAATTAAAGCACTGCCAAGCTCAGCAAAGGCTTAATTCAACTCCACCCACTAATTTCATCCACCCACCATGTTCCTGTTCTCGTGAAGTTTACGTGGTTCATGTAATTAATTCAGTCTAATGAGAGTATTAGAAATCCATGATGACATTTTTAATTTGCAAAAATAGGTTTAGTGAAGAGTGTATCTTAAGAATGCGGGTACCAGACGCTGCAGGGGGCAATTATTGGTACGGTTGTAGATCCTTAAGTTGGCGTCATTGACTTTGCAGGTGGATGTGGTAGTGTTGGTTGAGGCAGTGGTGTTACTGATGTTTGTGTAGGTGGCTGAAATGGTGTTACTGCTGTTTTTATAGACTGAGAAGGTGGAGTTACTGATGCTTTTGGTGGTGGAGGTGGTGTGTTGGTATTGTAGGTGTATAAGGTGGTGTTACAGGTTTTATTGTAGGTGGAGGAGATGGTGTTATTGCCTTTTTAATAGACTGAGAACGTGGTGTTACTGATGTTTTTGTTGCTTGGTGGAGGTGAAGGTGGCAATATTGGTACTGTAGGTGTATAAGGTGGTGTTACTGCTGTTTTGTAGGTGGAAGAGATGGTGTCACTACTCTTTTTAGAGAATGAGAAGGTGGAGTAACTGATGGTTTTGCTGGTGAAGATGAAGGTGGTGTAACTATACAAATGTTTTACAAATACCTGTTTAGCAACCAGCCTTCAAAATCCAAAGACAAAATAATGAACCATTTAAAAACCAGCTGCTCTACTGATGCTGGACTGGCTCTACTGATGCTGGACTGGCTCCGCCGATGCTGGACTGGCTCCAGTGATGCTGGTCTGTTCTGCTGGTGCTGGACTGGCTCCACTGATGCTGGACTGGCTCCACTAATGCTGGACTGGTTCCACTGATGCTGGACTGGTTCCACTGATGCTGGACTGGCTCTACTGATGCTGGACTGGCTCTACTGGTGTTGGACTGGCTCTACTGGTGCTGGAATGGCTCTACTGGTGCTGGACTGGCTCCGCCGATGCTGGACTGGCTCCAGTGATGCTGGTCTGTGCTGCTGGTGCTGGACTGGCTCCACTGATGCTGGACTGGCTCCACTAATGCTGGACTGGTTCTACTGATGCTGTACTGGCTCTACTGATGCTGGACTGGCTCTACTGATGCTGGACTGGCTGTGCTGGTGCTGGACTGGCTCTGCTGGTGCTGATCTGTTCTGCTGGTGCTGGACTGGCTCTAATAATGCTGGACTGGCTCTGCTGGTGCTGGACTGGCTCTACTGGTGTTGGACTGGCTCTGCTGGTGCTGATCTGTTCTGCTGGTGCTGGACTGGCTCAGCTGAAGCTGGACTGGCTCTGCTGGTGCTGAACTGGCTCTGCTGGTGCTGGACTGGCTCTGCTCTGAATCATTAGAAGCAAATCAGCTAAAGTGGCTGCTTTCGAAAAAGCCTTGACTTCAACATACATCACCTGCTACACCAGAGGGCTCAGGCCTGATACCCACACACACTCGTCACGTACGTGCAAATATATAATCCCTTGAGACGGGGCTTATTACCGCCGGATAGACGGAGCGTTATAGGACGCCTCCGTGTTTAATAGGTAGTGAGAGAGAGAGGGCGAGCGAGACTGAGGGTGAAAAGGAGCGGGGCCTCGGTTTGCTTAATGGAGATTTAAAGACTATGTCAAAGATCTTCCAAAATGCATGCTTTCTGGAGAGCTTTACACACAGAAGCATCAACAACAGCACACACACACACACACACACACACACACACACACACAATAAAAAACATGCATAATGAAGTGAACATTAAATGTATCTTTGGGAATATTTCCCTTCAAAACACTTCATTCTGCTTGTCGTTTCCGCGGATAATACCTTTTTGAATTAAAATCGAGCGACAGGTTATCGTAATCCAATTTCAAAGACAATCACCGCGGCGGCCCCCTCGGAGCACAAGCAGCAATAGCCCTCTCCGTCTGCAAGTTTAGATTGCGACACAGAGGAAATAATTATGCCAGTGCACAAAGGGGTGGGTGGGGTGGGGAGGGGGGTATATGTGGGTGGTGGGGGGTATAAAACATATCTTTGTCTTATTGGAAATGGCAGCGCAAAAATTTGCTTCATATACTTGGAGCGTAGCTTTGCAGGCTTTGCTGTAAACAATGTGGGAATGTTATTGCCTAACGCAATATCCCAGCTCCGAGCGGAAGGAGAAGTGTTTAATGAACTCCTGCCTTCGGCTCGCAGCTGGAGGAAGAGAGGGACATTGATTTAGCTCTGATTAAACTGGCCATCCAAACCTGAGACAGCTGTGGATGAGGGGCAGGGGTGGAGGTGGTGTTGGTGTTCGTGATGTTCTACTATTGTGGAGGAAGTGTTCCTGTTTTGTATATGGAGGAAGTGGAGTTACTGTTGTTTGTGGTGGAGGTGGAGCTAGGGATGGTTTTGGTGGAGGTGGAGTTACTGATGATTTTGGTGGAGATGCCACTAATTTTTTTGGTGGAGGTGGTGTCACTGATGTTTATGGTACAGGTGGTGTTAGTGATGGTTTTGCTGGAGGTGGTGTAACTGTTGTTTTTGATGCAGGTGGTGTTACTGATGTTAATGGAGGACATGGTGTTACTGGTGCTTTTGGTGGAGGTGGAGTTACTGATGTTTTTGGTGGAGGTGGTGTTAATGATGTTTTTGCTGGAGGTGGTGTAATTGTTGTTTTTGGTGGATTTATAGTTACTGATGTTCTTGGTGGAGGTGGTGTTTCTGATGTTAATGGAGGACATGGTGTTACTGGTGCTTTTGGTGGAGATGGTGTTACTGATGATTTTGGTGGAGGTGGTGTTTCTGATGTTAATGGAGGACATGGTGTTACTGGTGCTTTTGGTGGAGGTGGTGTTACTGATGTTTTTGCTGGAGGTGGTGCCACTGATGTTTTTGCTGGAGGTTATGTTACTGATGTTTTTGATGGAGGTGGTGTTACTGATGTTAATGGAGGATGTGGTGGTTGATGTTTGTGTGGTGGAGAAGGAGGTGGTGGTGGTGGTGTTAATGCTGCTGTGTTTGTATGGGTAGGTGGAGGTGGTGTTACTGGTGGCTTTGCTGTAAACAATGTGGGAATGTGATTACCTAACGCAGTATTCCCAGCTCCGAAGGAGAAGCGTTTAATGAACTCCTGGCTTTGGCTCACAGCTGGACGGAGAGAGGGACATTGATTCAGCTCTGATTAAACCGTCTGTCCAAACCTGAGACAGCTGTGGATGAGGGACGGCGGCTGGGGAGTTTGGGCTGGGAGTGACCTTTGGCTTGAAGCTGTAAGTTGGATGGACTGATGGACATTAATTGATAAGTCAGTGGATCCATCTCAGGTCTTTCATGCAGTATGAGCACTGTGGACAGAGCGACCTGTAGGTCCCACGAGGAACATTTTAGGATTGTTGGATCTTCTTACCTCATCTTGTGATCTTTTCTTGGTCTGATCTGGACAGTGGAACAGCTCCATCTACAACCTTCTTTCTGAAGATCTCAGACAGCTCTTTGCATCTGGCCTTGGTGATCCCACTACCGCCAAAACTTACACCATAGCAACACCTTAGCAACCAGCTACATCTAACATCTAAGCCACCACCTAGACATATCTTAGCAACCAACACCTATACTAAAGCAACACCTTAGCAACCCCTTAGACACACCTTGGCAACCAACACTTTAGCAATTACCTAGACACACCTTAGCAACCAACACCTATAGCAGAGCAACACCTCTGCAACCACCTCACCATAGTGTGTAACATTAAAACCACTGACAGGTGAAGTGAACCTTGATCAACTCCCATACTGTAAGATCTTAGCAACCACCTGGTCAGACCTATACCATAGTTCCATGGTCCCAGTGTCTCCTGTGGAGGGGTGAACAGTTAGGCCTTGAAGTTGATGTTTGAGGAGGAAAAATGGAATAGCGTACAAGTTTGAGACACTGTGACAAGAACCAAACTGTGATGTTCTAGACGGCTGGCTCAGAACATCTCCAGAACATCAGGCAGGTGTTTGATGGGGTGTTCCCAGTATTCAGTGGTCAAGATCAATATTGCTCCAAGGAAGACAATCTCACATCATGGGTCCCCAAGGCTCATCTGTGTTCATGGAGGTCACAACTTACAGGACTTAACGGACCTGTTGTAACGTTAGTCTTGAGGCCAGATACCACAGAACACCTTCAGAGGTCTCGTGGAGACAATGTCTCGACGGGAGGCCTGTGTAATGTAATGTGGGGGGTGGCAGAGTGAGAGAGAGGGATAGGGTGTGTGTATGGTTGTCACTTGTCTAGCTGGCAGTTCTGCTTGTCAGGCATGTAGTAGACGACCACAGAGCTGCTCAGGAATGGGCTACACACACACACACACACACACACACACACACACACACACACACACACCAAGCCTCTATGGATCCATCTCCTATCAAAACCAGCCTGCAGGCTCATGCCTAATCCTATCCATCATTGTGTGTGTGTGCGTGTGTGTGTGTGCGTGTGTGTGTGTGCGTGTGTGTGTGTGTGTGTGTGTGTGTGTGTGTGTGTGTGTGTGTGTTGGTAGGTAATTGTGATGGTGCAGATGTAGCCATGTATCAAAGTCATATGCTGGATTGATGCTACCGAATGTAATGATCCTGAATTGAGAAGACAAATATGGTCTCTCTCTCTCTCTCTCTCTCTCTCTCCGTCTCTCTCTCTCTCTCCCTCTCTCTCTCTCTCTCTCTCTCTGTAGTGTAATATTAAGACTTCCCCTACGTCTTTCTGTTTACATTGACGGTCACCTGAACTGCTGACCAAGTAAGTTTTTCACTCTCACAGCCCAAATGTAGTCCATCAGTCAGTCAGTTTGGTCTCAGCTGTGCTTCTTTACTTTTAAGGCCTTTAAAACGAGTGTGATCTTTTGGTGCTTCTGCCTTTTCTTTGTCGCGTCTCCATATTCGCTTCTGCTCTTTCTGAACCATGTAAAACTGTCCTCACACTGGTCCACAAACCGAGTGAACCAGTTCAGCCCGGTCCTGCTTGATGGAGTTCACCCTGGCATGGTTCAGCTGAACTTCTGCATGGCACGCATCGAGTACGACCGCTGATCGTGTCCGAGCTCGGAACTGAGACCTTCCTTTTTCGAGCTGCGTGATGAACAGAACATTGCTGTGGTTCGTAATCAATAAATCTATCAGGCATGTGAGAGGAGTGTGTATCAGCGGCCCCAAATCACTGTCTTCCCGTCTTGTCCTAGCTGTTGTTTCTCCCTGTTGTTTGTTCTGTCCTTGGCTCCTCCCTTGCTCCGCCCCTTACAAGCTGCGTCTCATTCGTAGCCCTGCCCCCTCGTTATCGTGTCCCAGGTGTGATGAATGTTGTGTAGTATCTAAGGCCTGTTGTCCCATCCTGTCTTTCTCAGTCCACTGCAAATGTCTGCGAATGTTGTCAGCGTTTCCTTGTGTCTGTTTATGTTACTGCGTTTGTTTGCGTTCGCTTTTGTTAATCTATGTCCTGTTTTAGTTCCAGTCAGTCTTATCCGTGCGTTTGGTTTGTCCTCTGCTTCGTGCACCCGTAGTCGTCTGTTCCATCTGCCCGATCCCGACACAGTGTGTATCACCGGCCTGATCCGCACTGCGGTGTGTTCATTTACCACGACATCACTCGAATCATCAGTGACCCCAAATCACTCCTAATAAACACGGTAAATACAGTGTGTAACCCGATTATTCACCGTTCAGTTACCACAACTTCACTCTTATAATTAACTCTTATAATGGACGGCATGAAGTATTACAACACTGTGATATTTCAGCACAAAGATAATAATAATAATAATAATAATAATAATAATAATAATAATAATAATAACAACAGCAGTCTGTTGTTGCTTATTACTATTGTGTTTTTAACCTTTAAAATCCTAAATTTGTGGGATGTTTTCAGCTGTATTCTGAACTGGATTAATTAATGAATTAATTAATCAATGAATTACCTCCATGATGGTAATGTAGGATCAGTGTTGAAGTGTGTTATGATATGTGTATCGCGTCTGTATGTTACTCTGATCCTGAGATATGAAGCCTGGACTGCAATACGGAACTGCCTGAAACCTGTCCGTCTGTTTCTGTTCTCCGAAGCAGGCCGAGCAGCTTCTCTGTTTTGACCTTCACTGTAATCTGGTTTCTGATTTTGGCTCCGCCCTTAGTGCTTTTGTCTTTCCGTTGTCAGGTCGACCCGTATCAGTGCTCTGACTCTGATCTGTGATTCATCTGCTTTTAACTCTTAGAATCTGTATGTCAACCTGCATACAGATTCTGACTGATGAGAGAGAGGGGGCGGGGCTAATGGTCAACCTGCATACAGACTCTGACTGATCAGATAGAGGGGGCGGGGCTGATGATGTCAGTCATCCAGATATTGTGTTACTGAAGAAAATGAGAAGGGCTGTTTGCCCTCTTTCTTTGCTCGGTGTTCAAATTTCAGAATAAAAGTCTTTTATAAATCTTTTATAAATACTTTTCTAATTGTTTGGTGAATAAAAGTACATCAAACTATGAAACTATGCCACAACATTGGCCTCGGGTTCTAAAGGTTAATTTAATTTACTACTGTTACAAAACTCCAGACTAAATGAGCATTATAGCACCGTCATCACCTGTTATAGCATGTTTTGTACACTGTGCCTGCAACCTCAGAAAGAACACAAAGTCCTGCTTAGTCTGGAGCCGAATAATTGGCTCCTCCTCTGACTTTTCCACAGGCGTCCAGCTAAGTTTGTCTTTTACAATTTTTCCTGTGTCCATGTCATTCCGTCCCCAAGCAGACCTAATTATCTCCCAGACGTACCGTTTCGTAATCCATAACCGGCTCCTTCGCAGAGCCATGGGCTTTGATTTCTGACTATAACCTTCGCTAAGGCGCGATCAGGTGGTCACATTTAGTCAAATTAGTATTCGGCTTTAAATGGCGGAGAAACAGCCAGGGCTTTGAAAAGCGGTGGTGGCGGGGGCAGCGAGGGAAGCGAGGGAGGGAGAGGAGATGCCAATTTAAATGATAGAACACGTCGGGGCCAAAGGATGCGCTTTTTCATCTCCCGAAGCGCGGGCCGTCCCCTTTCAAGCCTGGTCGGAAGAAAACGGCCGTCATAAATACGGTTTTGATTTTCTAAGCAGCCGCAACAACAAAGTTACGAGGGGAGAACATTAGGTGTCATTGATCGGCGTCTGTTCCTCGGGATAAAACAGGAGCTGACCTTTTTTTCTCTCTCTCTTTTTCTTGTTGTTCGGGGCGTGAAGTCCCCGGCTGTGTGTCGCTCTGGGACCTGGCTGGAGGCATTAACACAAATTAGAGGCAGCCGTTTAAAGGGCCGCATCAATTTTCACTGGGCGACGAGGGGCTGTAAAGAGTGTATGTATGTGTGTGTGCATGTCTCGCCTCGTGGCTCAGCAAGGGGGGAGGCTGAGGCCATTAAATTCCTCTGATTTATACACACACACACACACACACACACACACACAGACAGTGGTATCCATATTCAGGCCTTATCACCTGAATTAGAACACGTTTGACCATTAAAATCCACAGGATATCTGTTACTAGCATCTTCCAATGAACATTGGTACATTGGCGCTAATTGGCTAACAATTTCTTTACCGTACGTTCTGTTTGTTTGTGTACTGTTGCCTGTAGTTTGGTGTGTTTATCCTGGTGTCTCCCCACTGGCCAGACATGACCTTTCTTCACACAGTTCAGAAGTTTCCTGCTGATCGCAGCTATGGGGCTTCCTGTCTCTGGTCACCAGAGTGACTCTACATCATGGCTCGGAGGCTCTCCAGACCTTGCAAATGAACGACTCTATAGAATAGCTCAGAGGCTTCTTGGCTTGGCCGCTGAACGACTTTACGTCATAGCTTTGAAGCCTATTTCGACTAATGTAAAGTAGAGCTCTGCATTCCCACGGAACTCGGCAGGACCTGCAGGTCCCATCACAACATCTTGCGGCATGGGACTACATTTCAATAGCCACATTTGCATCCATTCATGATCTAACAGAGCTCAGTCGGAATGGAATATGGCCATGTGTATGCCTGAATCGAAACAGACTAGTCCAATTGAGGCCACTCGGCATCTCACTGAGTTACAGTTACAGTCCCAATCAGAAGAACATTCTGGTTGGAGATAACACAGTGTGCAATGGAAGAGCTTGACTTGTAGATGGCAACAGCAACACATATTATGACTGGAATACAGATTCCAGGTCATCTGTGAATTCCTTCTTTATGGGCTTCGTTTGGTCAGGCTGTGAAAAGGCAGGAACACCTCCTGGACAGGGTTCCGTTCTTGTTTCATTCAGGTTAAGGTTAGGGTTAGGGTAAGGGTTAGGTTTAGGCTGAGGTGTTCATCATATTCTCTATTCAAATTGTTGGATTTCTGCTTGTGTGGGTTCTGTTAAAAGTTGTGCACCTATGTGTGAATTCCTCGTGAGACCATGTTGGTTACGGTGAATCATAAGCAGGTAATGTGTAAATACACTCATCCTGATAAACAAACCAGCTGCACCCAGAAGGAAGATTGCCATTCTGAGTGACTCCATTGCAGACTTTGGAGATCTTGGCATGATGTGGTCCTGCGTCATGCAGCCATCTGCCAATGGTGTGACTCACGGAGAGATTCATTCCTCGCTAAACTTCCAAAATTGTGGCCGTTTGGTCACTCCAAGCATGATGGACAATCCGTTGGTTTCCCCTCTTTCATTCATGGTGATTGATTCCTTCTGGCTGCGAGTATTATTTGATATGTTCAGGCATCTGAACAGTTGGTTCATTATTCTTTGAATTGTATCCATCCATCTTGTAGCTGGTCGTTCTCTTCCTGTTTTACCTCCAACTCTTCCAAGCCTGATGATCTTTCCCAGTGAGTCAGTTCTTCTCATAATGTGTCCAAAGTAAGAGAGCTTCAGCCTGACCATCTGGGCTTCCAACAAGAGGTCAGGCTTGATTTGGTCCAGGATCCTTTTGTTTGTCTTCCCTGCTGTCCAGGGAACTCTCTGATGTCGTCGGCGACATGTCTTCTCCTGCTTTCACAACCACACAGAACCCCAGAGAAAACCATTATCTGGATAATTCTGATCTTTGTGAAGACAGATCTTTACATTTGATGATCACAGCAAGCTCCTTCCTTCTTGGCCTGCTGAGTTTCAATCCGTGTGGACTTTCTTCAGGTCTGGATCCTTTGTTGTTGTTGCTGCACCGAGTAGGTAACAACTGTCCAACATCTGTCCATCTTCTCCATCACTGGTGAAGCTGGCACTGTTTCATGTCAT
>CM067501.1:51518218-51528218 GCA_034509495.1 Acestrorhynchus altus | reverse complement strand
CAGGAACATTGTCATGTCTAATCTTCTAGTCCTGTTCAGCTCTTGTCTCAGTTGTTGTTTTTTCCATTTTCAGTCAAGATCCTGTTTGTTTATCTATCAGTCCTTGGTTCCTTTCTTTATTTTTCGTTGTTGTTCTTCATGTTCATGAAATCCTCAACCCCAGTGTTTACCTCTGCTTCCCTCGTCTTCGTCTTCAACTGTTCAGCACACTCAGATTAACAGAAAGAAAGACCTTTAGTTGAGTAGAAGTTCCATTGGGTTCCTTCGTGAGCTGGTGGACTCTTACACACCTTGCTCTTGGTGTGATCTTTGTTGGTGGAGCACTCCTGGGTAGGGTCATAATGGTCCTGAATCTCCTCCATTTCTACACAATCTGTCTGACTGTGGATCGGTGGAGTCCCAACTCTTTAGAGATGCTTCTGTGACCTTTTTACTGCCTGATGAGCTCCTCAGAAACCTCCTTTGTTGTAAAGATCAGACTTAGATAGATCCCTGTTCTTTAAATAGGACAGGCCACGCCCACTCACACCTGATTGTCTCCCAGTGATTGAAAACATCTCTAATTTCACCTTCACATGATCTGCTGTTCCTGAAGGAGCACATATTTTTGCCCTCACAGTGACAACAACACAGTTAACAATGACGTCTTAATAAAAAACGAGTGATTGTTAAATGGAAGTCCCTGGTTTTGATGTGCTTAATGCAGGAGATACCGAGTGTATCTGCCCGACAGCCTGCATTGCTTAACATGGTGCATTAAAGCTGGCAGAAATCACCAACATACAGCCAGTGTGTTTACTGTTTCATTGGCTGAGGTCAGGGGAAGCATATGGTATCTCCTCCATAAGCCCCCAGTCCACCCACCAGCATCATCCTGGGGCATCAACCTCTTTCACTCCACAGCTACGGCTTTCAGCTCCTCACCCCTGGAGCTTTACCCATCTGTGGCTCTTTGTACCGGGGCATGGCGTCTACAGAGAACCCTCTGGCTTTACCAGGTGCCACCCAATATGTTAGCGCTCGACATCCACCCAGTGAGGGCAAGGGGAATATAGGCCGCTGCATTGGCACGTTCCGTTAAAGAAAGAGTGGCGTCAAAAGTTTGTGGACACCTTGTTTCAAACAGCTCAATTTTAATACTGTTTTCTACGTGAAGATAATTTGGAGGTGATAAAAATAAACAGCTGAAGAATGTTTGAGGAGGTTCTTTATTTAAACTTCAGACATTAGTCTGGTTTGCTCCTGATTGTTGAAGTGAGTGGGATCACCATGGTCAGATCCAAAGAGCTCTCTGAGGCCTTCAGATAGAAGTTTGTAGATGTTTGTAGGATTTAAAAAGATCTAGGAACAATTAAAATTCAGCTGTTCCACTGTCTGGAATATAAGGCCATCCTAGAAAGAGCAGACCATAAGCAAAGAAGATCCAACAATGTCATCAATCAGTGCCATAGTTGATGTCAAAGTACAGCATCAACCATCAGAAAGAGACCAAACAATTTGATCTTCATGGGTGATGTTTAAGGAGGAAACACTTACTGTTAAATCATGAGGTCAAGATTAAAGTTCTCCAGAGAACATCCAGACAAAGAGCAGGGCTTCTGGAACAATGTGTTCTGGACAGATGAATCCAAAGTTTATTTATTTGGATGCAGTAACAGAAGACATGTTTGGCACAAATCGAATCAGCATTTGAGCAGACGAACCTCATACCAGGTGTGAAGCCTGGTGGTGGAAGTGTGATGGTTTGGAGCTGCTCTGCTGCAGCAGGGTGTGGAGATCTCTCCATCATAGAAAGCACTATGAGATCTTTATGGTATCAGAGGGGGTTTGAGGAGAACGGAAGAGTGTCTGTACAAAGACTGACGC
Source organism: Acestrorhynchus altus (assembly GCA_034509495.1). Taxonomy (NCBI): domain Eukaryota; kingdom Metazoa; phylum Chordata; class Actinopteri; order Characiformes; family Acestrorhynchidae; genus Acestrorhynchus; species Acestrorhynchus altus. The sequence continues at coordinate 51,526,352 of CM067501.1, read as the reverse complement.
TGAAACATCACAGAGCTGAAAGAATTCCGCCTGGAGGAGTGGGAACGTCTGTCTTCCAGTCGATGTCAGAGACGGTAGACGGTTCTAGAAACATCTCACTGACATTATTTCAGACACAGATGGAGATACCAGCACAGTGATACCCTATAAATTCTGCTGTATGAAAATGAGGTGTTCTGGAGCAGATGAAGTGCAGCATAGTTGCAGTATTTTTGTAAATATCTTTGAGCTCGTTATGAAATTAAGATTTCGGGAAGGTCTGGTATCGAGCCCATTTGATTTCGAAACACATTTCACACTTTCAAAACCATTTTTTCTTGTGGTGTCGCAGAACCCAGTCTGTAACTCTGTAGAGAATGTGGGAGAAGTAAAACAAAAAGGAAGAAAAAGCGTCACAGCAGTGTTTTCAGGAACGTCCCCCGAGCTTTCTGACGTCTTCTGCGTTCCTCTCGCAGAATTCTCACTCTTAGTTGCATCAGAGCCCAGTTCTGTCTGTCTGCCTCTGTTCTTCTCCCACGTCTATAAATGTATCTGTGTGAGGGTGTTGATTAGGAAGGTAAAAATACAGCATGTAGGATTTTATGGTAATTAGCCTTTAAACCTCGCTCACGTCAGCGAGAGTCGGTAATTAGCGTGTTTGGAGGGACGTGGAGAAATGTGCGAAAGTGGAGATTGGCTTAGACGAGCTGAATCAGAGCAGTGTGAAAAAAAAACAAACGTCCAGACGCTTTACATCGACTCCCACCTACACCTGCTCCACACTGAGAGAGAGAGAGAGAGAGAGAGAGAGAGAGAGGGAAGGAGGGAGGGGGGATAGTGATGTCAGAAAAAGAGAGTAGGAGAGCAGTTCATGCTCAACCTGCATACAGACTCTGACTGATCAGAGAGAGGGGGCGGGGCTGATGCTCAACCTGCATACAGACTCTGACTGATCAGAGAGAGGGGGCGGGGCTGATGACATCATTCATCCAGATATTAGGTTATGAAAGAAAATGAGAAGGGTGGGGCTGTTCAAATTTCAGAACAAAAGTCCTGAGATGGGATAATACTGATACATACATAATAAATAATATTATACCATTATAATAAAACTTATAAAGGACATTAAGGTTTTATGTTTATTTTGGACTTCTGTCCACCTTCATACAGAACTTAATATTATGAACATCCTTGTTAATCTAAACTTGTTAAATGTATCACATTTCCAGATCAAAAACACTCTGGAGGATCAATTTCCAGCAGGATTTCCGAGATATGTTTTTAATCCATAGAAGCAAAAATAAACTAGTCCGGGTCCATTAGCCTGGAGGTGGGCAGCCAATGTCAAGGGGTGGCCGGGGAGCTCGGGGACCTTCCCAGATGGGGCAGAGGAGCTCAAGGTTAGCGTTTTTTTTTAGCTCAGGCTGGTGGGTCATCGTTGACCCAGAAAAGGTACAGAGATGGTTTGTTGTTTAGATTTATGGAGAACAGAGAATGTAAACATTACCAGAGTGAGACGAGTGACTCCGTCACATCTGACTATAACAGCCGCACTAAGGAGAGAACCAGAAGAACATAAACATGGAGCATTCTGAAACATTGGCATCCAACCGCTCCACCATCAAAACCTGACTGATCCTTTGGAGTCAGATAGCAGAACCAACATCCCAGTTTTATTATAAGTCCCAGTTTACCATAAATCCCAGCGTCCATGAACCCCTGGACCTGCAGCAGACATTAATTACCAAAAGCTACTGAACAAGTAAGTTTTCAGCCTTCACTTGAAGACTGAGACAGTGTCCTGAACATTATCTGGAAGGTTATTCCAGAGCTGGGGGGCTTTGGAAGAAAAGGTGGTCATAATGGGAGATTAGATCTTGCAGGTACTCAGGAGCGAGCTCGTGTAGAGTAAGAGAATTTAAATCAGTATGGAATTTGACCGGAAGCCAGTGCAGTGTGATAAGATTGGACTGATATGGACAGATTTTCTAGTTTTAGTCGGACCCTGGCTGCAGCATTTTGAACTGATGTCTGTTTAGATACCTGCTTGAACATGGAATCTCACCATGAAGAGTGTAAGTCGTCCTGTATGTCCTGGAGGGTGGACGGGGGGCACCAATGATTCTTTCAGTGGTCTTTACTGTTTGTTAGGACAAAGAGAAAAAACTGAAAGAGAGAGAAAACTAGAGTGCTGGAAAAAGACGAATCTGAGGGAGAAACAGTGACGTCAAGAAAGAAGGCAAGAGAGAAAAGAGAGGGAACAAGGAAGAAGGGCGAAAGACAAAATAGCAGAGAGAGAGAGAGAAATGGAAAGCAGTAGAGAAAAGGAGAGAGGGAAGTTGGAGAGAGAGAATGGGATAGGAGAGCGAGTGTGGGAGAGAGGATGTGGGAGGGAGAGAGAGAGAAAGACGAGAGATGGAGGGAGTGTTTTATCTTTCTCTTTTCTGTGTTTTTTTTTTTTCTTCTTTTTTCCGAGCGCTGTGGGGGGCTGTCTGTTCGCTTAGCAGCTCTACCTCCATCGCTCCAGCACTCTTTCTATGTTTCCCTCGTGTTTCATCAGGGAGAAAGGAGGGTGAGCGAAAGAGACGGGGGTGTTTCCGGGCCCTTGTTTCTGCCGTCTCGTACGCCGTGTACTCTTCTCAGCCCACACTGCACTGAATGAACGGAGGGATGTAAGCCTGTTCCTTTTCAATGGAGGAGTCTCAGAGAGAGCAAAGGCTGCTTGAACGCCAGTCTAAATAGGCATGATGGTGCTTTTGAAAGGGATCATTGGTGAGACAGATGGATGGGACACTCTGTTTCTGAACTTGTGTTGGTATTTAACAGTCCTTATACATCATAGAAGGCATTACGACCCACAGTGGACATTGCAGTGGCTACCCAAGGGTGCTTAATGATCATGACCGGTGGCATCTGGCTAGACTTGCAGAAGTCACATCCACATTCAATGCAGGACCTTCACCCACATAATTAGACCCCCACAGTTCAGAGCAGAGTTCTTTAGCTTCCATGGGATATGGGAGCAGTAGACCCACCAGAGTGTCTCTGTGTGTGGCACAGACCCCATGAAACCAAGGACCCCAATTGTCAATATGGAAGACTAGTAGTTCTTCCATACTAGAAGGGGTGTATTCTCGTGGCATGGGTTGGGTCCATTGGTCCACCGAAACATCGCTGACTGCTGCCACTATGTTTCACTGCTGCCTTTAATGGACTTCATGTGCTCACACAATGATGGAATACTCCAGCAGGACAATGCACCATGCGATCAGGCCAAAGTTGTCCAGAATTGTTTCCATGATGTAGTATTCCCACTACACATGTGACACTGTGGATCGAGGAATTCTAAATTTCCAAAGAACTTAATAAATGTACTGTCCTCTCTATGTGGCCATTATCATGTCTTGCTTGTTCACCTTGCTTTGCCATGAGCACACTGGCCAGTGTTTCACCTCAATTTGCAGGAGCTGAGTGAGAACATTCAAGCTGCATGGGATGGATCATCACAGGACACCATTAGGAACCTCTGCAGCTCCATGCAGAGACGTCTGGCATGTTGCGTTAAACCCGACGCCGTACTGAGAGACACCACTTCTGTATATATTGTTCTCGGTAACCATTATCTTCCTTTCCAATAGCACTGCAATCCCACTCTTCCTTCTGGGAAAAACTTGTGGAGCTATTGTTTTGACGATGGGTTTATATGTAAAATGAAGCGATTAAAGTATGGGTTAAATGATAATAATTAAAAAGCATTTACTCTCACAGTCACAGAGAGAGAGAATGTCTCTCTCTGCTCTAATGGTTTTCTCCATTATGCCACCGACACCTCAATTGCCCTGATCTGCTGCACGCAAACGTCGCCTTGGCTGAGATTACAGTCTCAGTCTCTCTGTCCTGGGCTTTTCTCTCCCTCTCTATCCTATTTTCTCCTTCCCCCATCCTCTGGTAGTCATGTCTCTCTCAGAGAGTTGTAGCCGTGGTGCCTCAGAGGGTTGCGGTGGGGGCGTTTCGATGACTACAGAGACTCTCAGAGGCTCCTCAGTAATTTTGTCCTCCTTTCTTCCTCTGTTTTTTTTCCCCTGTCTGCAGCGCTCTCTGAGGCCCCGGCGGGACCGGGTGCACCGTATTTCAGTGAGCAGGATTGGAGCTCCCTGTAGGCCTTCGGTGACGGGTGCAAATTAAAGTGGGAGTGACTCCGGCACTGACAGAGCCAGAGAGCGTCGGCGATGGCGAGGGAATGAGGAGGTTAGTCTGAGTAAATGGGTTTATTCACAGGCTACAGTAAAAAGGAAAGGACTGATTTCCATGCTCCTACTGTTTAACTCTCGCAACCTGAGATCCACATTTTGTGTGCAGTTATATCCTAGGCTTTATAACTCAGGATCAGAGTAACCTACACACCTGATAGACATACCATATCAAACCATGGTGGTGGTGATCAAATCATCATTGTGTGATGAATTATCAGTCAGTAATTCAGATCAGAAAATAGGTTTAATTCACTTGTTTCCAAATGAATTAAATCCCAGTTTAAATGCCAAAGGAGTTTCCAGTGCATGTTTACTGCTCTGTCCACGTGAACATGATCAACCTGCATACAGACTCTGACTGATCAGAGAGAGGGGGCGGGGCTGATGGTCAACCTGCATACAGACTCTGACTGATCAGAGAGAGGGGGCGGGGCTGACAACCTGCATACAGACTCTGACTGATCCAGAGAGGGGGCGGGGCTGATGCTCAACCTGCACTGAACTCCTGACTGATCAGAGAGAGGGGGCGGGGCTGACCCTTTTTTCATTCGTTCAAAAGGCAGTATGTCCCATGCACTGATTTTGTCAATTCAAATGGAGTGGGGGAGGGGGTCCCTGCACTCCATTACATTCCATTCAGAAGGGATAGGATAGGATAGAACTTTATTATTGATCCCAGCAGGAGAGAGGTTCCCTCAGGGAAATAGCGGAGGAGGATTCCTGCACTTGTTCAACAGGGTGGGCCTATTGATTAACAAAAAAGGCTATAACCTCACAGCCAGGCTAATGCACCCATCCATGCAACAACAAGAGTGTTACTGAGGTCAGGTGTTGGATGATCACCTCATCCTCCCAGCACCAACTCATCTCATCTTCATCATTCCTGAAATGATGCTCCACAGCTCAATACTGGGGGGCTTTAAACCCGTGTAGCCCACACCTGGCATAGGACACGGTGCCAGGAGGTTCATGTTTGTCTGTCTGCTCCAGAGAGTCCTATTCTATTGGCAGTTCTTCTCTACAGGGACTAGACATGCTGTGTGTGCATTTGCACATCCGTGTCAGCTGTAGCTGAGTGCACTCCTTAGAAGGGATGTCCACAAACGTTTGGACATAAAGTGAACATTCTAACAAAGTGGAGTGAGAGTGTTTACCAGGTAAGGTTCTCCCTCCCTAGCCTCACGTCACCTCTCCCCATGTTTACTCTTACTATTTATATCTGGAACCTCGCTCAGGTACGACTCCTTGTGATGCTTCCTTACCTGAACACCCTCTGTGACAGTTGTCGACACACAAAGGAGCTGTATCTCATCTTCCTCGCTGATTTATCTCAACTGAAGCCTGCAGTTTTAAACCCGCATCCCAGATGGAGCCAAGGTGTGTGATGGCACCTTTTTCTCTCGCTGCAGAAATCCACCGCCACAGCTGCCGCTACACGCTGCTGCCAGAGGATTCATTTCAGAACCACCGGAAGAGCCTGTAACCCCCCCTTTTAGACCTGCCAAATGAACCTGTCTTGGCCGTCTTCACTGCCATTTGTAAGACTGGAATAGCATGGGGCAGATGTCGGGTGAGCCCCCTGTGTGTTATCTTCTCTTTGTTTCCTCCACAACTCTCGTCCTGAACTACGACTCTCGACTGCGACTCACTCTGATCAACTGTGCGCTAGCTGTTATCTCTCCTTTGACTGAGAGTAATGTCAGTGAGATGTTTCTAGAATCATCTACCGTCTCTGACATCGACTGGGTAAGCAGCGTTCCCACTCCTCCTGCGGAGTCTTTCAGCTCTCCTGATGTTTCAGCGTCAGTCTTTGGCCTGAGCAGCTCTTCCGTTCTCCTCAAACCCCTATGATACAATAAAGAATCTCATAGTGGTTTCTATGATGGAGAGATCTCACACCCTGCTGCAGCAAAGCAGCTCCAAACCATCACACTTCCACCACCGTTTCACAGCTGCGATGAGGTTCTTCTGCTCAAATGCTGTGTTTGGTTTGTGCCAAACATGTCTTCTGTTCCAGACATCCAGCTCTTTGTCAAGATGTTCTCTGGGGAACTTTAGTCTCCCTGATCTTTGTTTGACAGTCACAGTTTCCTCCTTGATCACCTCTCATGAAGACCAAATTGTTTGGTCTCTTTCTGATGGTAGAAGCTGCACTTTGACATCAAAATGTGACGAGATCTTCCTGCCACCAGGATTGTTGGATCTTCTTTACTCAACTTGTGGTTCTCCTCTTGTGGTCTGAACTTGCTAGCATGGTCTGATCTGGCCATGATGGTGCTTGTTTTAAATGTTCTCCACTTGTATATGATTTTGCAGACAGTGGAACATCTGATTTCTCATTTCTAATCTTGGATGGTGGTCTCACTTACTTTAACAATCAAATTAAAACCAAACTAATGTCTGAGGTTTACATACTTTGCTTGCTTCGGTTTTGGGGTTGGTGCACTAAAACACCCCACAGCTCCGAGCATCCATAGTGATGTGTGTCTGGATTGTGCATTCATGTCTTTGCGTAGCCAGGCGTCGTGTAACAGGTGTGTGTGTGTTGCTGATGCTGTTGTTTTGGTCATTGAGGCTGATGTCTCTCACACCGCCTGTGATCATTTGATTTAATTATGGCAGAGAACAGAAAAAGCCTGCTGTAATTGATTTGAGAAATGCTCTAATCCCGTTAGGTGCTGTCTGCTTCTAATTTTCACACACACACTGCAGCACACACACACACGCACACGCACGCCTAACCTCACAAATTTGCACACAATTACATTCACACAGGCCTGCATTTCTGCAGTTCTTTCAGCGCAGTGCTTTTAAAACTACAGAATGAGAACCAGTTTGGTCTTCAGACTGGGAAAACATGGGTGTAGGTGTTTCTAATAAAGTGGCCAGCGAGAGGAAGCTCAAGGTGGGTGTTTCTAATAAAGTGGCCAGAGGAAGCTCAAGGTGGGTGTTTCTAATAAAGTGGCCCAGCGAGAGGAAACTCAAGGTGGTGTTTTCTAATAAAGTGGCCAGCGTGAGGTGGGTGTTTCTAATAAAGTGGCCAGCAACAGGAAGCACAAGGTAGGTGTTTCTAATAAAGTGGCCAGCGAGGAAGCACAAGGTAGGTGTTTCTAATAAAGTGGCCAGCGAGAAGCACAAGGTAGGTGTTTCTAATATGGCCTTGAGAGGCTCAAGGTGGGTGTTTCTAACTCCGTGGCCCAGGCACAGGGAAGCTCAAGGTGGGTGTTTCACAATAAAGTGGCCAGCGAGAGGAGGCTCAGGTAGGTGTTTCTACAATAAAGTGGCCAGCAACAGGGAAACACAAGGTGGGTGTTTCTAATAAAGTGGCCCAGCCAGCGGCGGGGCTTTTTCAAGGTAGGTGTTTCTAATAAAGTGGCCAGCGTGCGGTGGGTGTTTCTAATAAAGTGGCCAGCCGTGCGGTGGGTGTTTCTAATAAAGTGTGTGAAGAGGAAGCTGAAGGTGGGTGTTTCTAATAAAGTAGCCAGCAACAGGAAGCTCAAAGGTGGTGTTCTAATAAAGTGGCCAGCGAGAGGAAGCTCAAGGTAGGTGTTTCTAATAAAGTGGCCAGCAACAGGGAAGCACAAGGTGGGTGTTTCTAATGAAATTATTGTGGCCGAGCTCAGGTGGGTGTTTCTAATAAAGTGGCCTCTGAGAGGAAGCTGAAGGTGGGTGTTTCTAATAAGTGGCCAGCGAGAGAAGCTCAAGGTGGGTGTTTCTAATAAAGTGGCCAGGAGAGGAAGCTCAAGGTGTGTGTTTCTAATAAAGTGGCCAGTGAGAGTATGAAGCGAGTAGGTGCTTTGAGTGTGTTCCTCTTTACTGTGCAGCATCGTCCACGGCGCTTCCTTCAGTTGATAAAGTGGAAAACACACTCTTGGACACTCCCCCTCTATAAGACCTTGTTC
>CM067501.1:51455718-51513218 GCA_034509495.1 Acestrorhynchus altus | reverse complement strand
CAAGAGCATGATGTATAATATTCCTCCAGCTTAAAGAGGAACCCAAGTGAACTTCTAAACAACTAAAGGTCTTTCTCACATTGGTTATTGTTAAAGTTCATGAGTCCACCATCAGAATACTGAAGAACAAGGGTGAGCAGGGCAGGGTTGTACGGAGAAGCTGCTGCTCTCCAAAAAACCTTATTCCATCTGTGAAACATGGTGATGGTAGTATCAGGGTATGTGGGTGTTTTGCTGTTTCTGGGCTTGCCTTCATTGAGGAAACAATGAATTCTGAATTATACCAGCAAATTCTAAAGGAACATATCAGGAGGTCTGTCTGTGAGCTGAATCTCAAGAAAATGTGGGCCATGCAACAAGACAATGACCCTAAGCTCAATGGCCCAGACAAAGTCCTGACCGTAATCCAATAGAAATGTTGTGGAAGGACCTGATTTTGTCTAATTTGTATGATTTGGTTCTCCTTAACTACTTTAAGGTCAAGTTTAGCATCACTGTGGGCACACAGTTCAGAGGTTTGAGGAAATTTAAGAAAGCTTAGAAAGTTCCTACTTTTTCAGTTTGAGAGATGCAAGGTTGTCTTACGTCAGTGAAGCTCTGGACCTGTATTATTTCCTGCTTGTGTTCATATTTACACTCCACCTACAAAAGTTCTTCTTTGCCAGTTCTTCTCAGTCGCTTCAAAATTTCACAACCAAAATTGGAAAAAGCTGCTCCAGCACCAGCACGCCAACTCAGACCAGCTGCCTACAGGAAACATTCAACAAAGGGGCTCCGATTTTAGAGCTTCGAGCCGCTGACTCTCGACCCACCGCAACACACTCCACACTGAGCTGTGAGTTTGGACTGTACACTCCAGTATAGTGTACTTATGTTTCCGTCGCGACTCATTATACGTCTTTCCATCTTATACAACACTGGCTAAACGGAGAAGATACCTGAGGAGCAGAGTGATTCCCACCGCAGTGAGACGAACAGCTGGGTGAGGTCATTCCTACCACAGCCATTAGACTCTCTAATGAGTCGAGATGTGACCAAGGAGGCGCTGACCTGCTGTAACCTCGTCTAATTTTCCTGTCTAACTGAAACCTGTTGACTTCAATCTGCACTGGAATATTTGAACCTCTTCCCACACGCCCCCCAGTGGTTACTCCTCTGGAATGGAAATCTGCGTCTGCATTTTCAGGCTAAGATTAGTGTAGAATATGTTCTCCTCAGTTTCATATCTGATAGCTTCTCTATTAGGACATGTTAAATAGATTTTTGAATGAGCAACAGAGGAGCTTCAAGCACCAACCTGGACGTGCAGCACCTGTAGGGGCCAGGGGAAGATCAGCTCAGTGAATAGAGTGATTCAGTATCTATAACAAATGATTCTGTTCTATAAATGAATCGGCATCTAAATGATTCAGTACCAGCTGTAAGTGATTCTTAATCATTATCTACTGAAGATTATACAGTATGTACTATAAATGATTCAATACCAGCTACAAGTGATTCTTCAAAAATGAATCAGTATCTACAATAAATATTCAGTATCTACTAGAAATGATCCAGTATGTACTATAAATGATTCAGAAACTGATGTAAATGATTCAGTATCTACAATAAATATTCAGTGTCTACTAGAAATGATCCAGTATGTGCTATAAATGATTCAGAATCTATAACAAATGATCCAGTATGTGCTATAAATGATTCAGAATCTATAACAAATGATCCAGTATCTACTATAAGTGATCCTGTATGTATTATAAACTATTTAGAAACTGCAAATGGAAAACACTAGAAATTATTCATTATATGCTATAAATAACAACAAACTACAATAAATTCAGTACCTACTTAAAAAAAAAGTCAGCATCCTCATATATTCCCCCGTATATTCCTTCCAAAAAATGAAATGAAACACATTTGTAGAGCAGACTGTCTGGGGTGAAAACCAAACAGGTGGCAACCCTACAGGAGCGAGGTCTTTCGCTCACCTCACAGCGTCGTGGGAATGCCTTATTTTTTATTTATGTCACCTTCAGTTAGATTCAGTGACTGCTATAAAACTACAGTGTAAACAGCTGTTTGACAGTGTAGACGTTTGGGCTACAAACAGGGTAAGCAGTTCTAAATGTGGGGTCGGACGTGTCCTATTAATTACGTTTATAAATGACTGTTCTCTAATATTGTTTCATTACATTTATTGTGAAGGCTCAAGCATATCGAGCAAATACAGACACACACACACACACACACACACACACACACACACACACACACACACACAAAGATGTTAGAGAGTGTTCTACATTTAAAGTACGTGACCCCACTCCTCCCACGCTTTGATTGTCTCTCTGATGGAGAATGACAGTGGCACCTGCCTGGCTTACGTAACTAAAACACATTCTGCCCTAAAAAGCACTGTGGCGACTGTCCAACACACAACACACTCCCCGTCTCTTTCGTACATCGACCGTAGTGCGGCGTGGTGAAATCGGAGCGTGTTAATTTTGGAAGCCTCGTGTGTGTGAAGGTGCATGAAATGCAACTGAACTGTAACCAATTCCTCCTTTAGCGTTATTTCCCCGGCGTCACTTTCCGTTCATCCTGGAACATCAGCGCCTACATGGGCTTCACACACGCTCATGACCAATGAGGCTGACGCTCAATAGAAATGTAATGCGATGCACATTTTTAAACCTCGCCCTCGTCTCCAGGCCTGCGAGCCATCCCATTCAGTACTCCTCAGGCCCGCACCAACACACAGCTGATAAAGATAGCAGCGCTGGGTATTCACACTCTCACGCGCACGCACACACACTCTCACACACTCAGAAAAATATGATTACATTCACACCGTCATTTGTAGTGTCATTTCTACAGGCAACCTGATACCAACCACCTACTTTATGCCCTACGGGGGGGAAGATATACCATGTTTTATTTATTTACAGCTCTATGAATGTGTTTATATTTACAGCACTCTCACAGTCTGCATAAACTGATTTCACACACCGTTATTTTCAATCTGAAAAGGGTCGTGTGTGCATGTGGCCCCATGTTCATTTTTGAGGGAAAAAAAAAACGTCCCGGTTTTGTGGGAAAACCATAAAACAGCGTTTTATAAAAAGCTACAGGAGGACAAACATTTCATTTTGGTGCCTGAGGAAAGGATTAGGATTGCACTTATGATTAGAAATGATATATATAGAATATGCAATATACAGTATTTCAGACGCGGTGCTTGAACGTCTGAGAATTTTCTAGATTTCTGCATAAATTTGAGCTTAAAAGAATGATCCAATATTATGTCTCTGAGGGCAAAAGTATGAGAAACTCCTTGTGCAGCAAAAACTGCCGTTCATTCCTCCACAAACCAGCTTCAGCTCTGTCCTGTTGGTGGGTTTCCTCCCATGAACTGCTGGTCTGAAGGTCAGAACTTTGACTGGACCGTTCCAAAACATTCACTTCTAAACCATTCACTGGTGAAACGACTTGTGTTCTTAGGGTCGTTGTCTTTTTGCATGATCCACATTCTCTTAAGATTCAGCTCACGGACAGGTGTCCTGATATTTTCCCTCAGAATTTGCCGGTAAAATTCAGAATTCATTGTTTCATCCATAATGGCAACCCGGATGAAGCAAACCAGGCCCAAACCCTGATACTACCGCCACCATGTTTCACAGATGGGATAAGGCTTTCATGCTGGAATGCATGTTTGCTTTCTCTGAAGATAAAGCAAAGTGTGAAAACTGATGTGGTGAGAATGTTCAGCGCTTTCTGATCTTTAGATGTCACTGGGAAGAACAGTGAAGAACTTGTCATGTTCCTGAAACCAGCTTTCAGGAGATGCTAAACTGGTCCTGAAGGGATGAACATGGTCAAAAACAATACTCAACCAGTCTATGGCCTTCAAATGATGACTGATTGGTATTAACCATCTTACACCAGGAAGCCTCCTCCACCAGCCACGACTGTTCAAACAAGGCAGTGTAGGTCCATGGATTCTACCTTCTGACCCTACCATTTGTGTTGCTGTCCTGTGTTGGTGAGCCAGTGTCCTCTGCAGTCTTTCTGTCCTTGGCTGAAAAAGTGGACCCTGACGTGGTCTTCCTCCTCAAGGTTGGTCACGTTGTTTGGTCTGAGCTGCTGTTCTGATCTCCTCGGTTGTACCGAGTGCTTCTCTAAGTAACTGTAGACCTTTTGTCTGACCAGTCTTGGTTCACCTCTCTCGTCTACAGGGTGTTTCCGTCTGCAGAACTTTCCTCACTAGATGGGTTTTCTTTATCCCACCATTTTGAGAGAGCTGAAAATCGCAGGAGATCAGCAGATCTCGTACTTTTTTCTCATTCTGGTGGTTGGTGTGAACATCTCTGCATGAATGCACCGCCACACTGCTGCCACGTGATTGGCTGATTAGGACGATTGCATGAATGAGTGGGAGTCAGGTCAGTGTATGTATGTATGTTCTGAAAGGCAAAATAATATGTGTGTGGTGTGTGTGTGTGTGTGTGTGTGTGTGTGTGTGTGTGTGTGTGTGTGTGTGTGTGTGTGTGTGTGTGTGTTGTGTGTTTGTGTGTGCGTCACTCATCTGCTCGTGGGCTTTACAGGGCATCACAGCATCACGCTGTTGTGTCTGAAGTGTGTGCTGAATGTGTGTGCACATATGTGTGTGAGCCTTGTGGTGAAGTCTCCCGGCAGGTTTCAATGTGACCTGACAATACCTACATCCCCAGCATGCTGAAGGCTCAGAAGAGACGCTGTCTGCGTCACTTGGCGGAATGATGGGACTGACACTATTACTTTTGTGTGGGCGATGGGCTGAAAAAACAAGATTTATATAAGCAGTCTGAAGAGAGATGTTTCTGATATGTTTATGAAAATATGGTGACGCTGCAGCAGCTATGATTTGAATGAAGAGATCAGTTCATAAAAGCTCCATTATATTACCTTACACATCACACACACACATCCCACACACACACACACACACTTCAACTAGTGCATCCCAGTTTTAAAATACTGTTTACTGCTCTGTCACGTGAACATTGTCCTTGTAGACTCTGTTGATGATCAGAGAGGCAGGGAGCTGATGCTCACTTATATGCATACAGACTCTGACTGATCAGAGAGAGAGAGGCGGGGTGATGATCGCCTCGCCACAGACTCTGACAGTCAGAGAGAGGGGGCGGGGCTGATGCATAGCCCAATGCATGTCCATACATGTTAATGACAGAAAAGACAGATGCCACTACTGTCACATGTTAGCAGAAAGAGTCGGCTGTGGAAGGAAGTTCTGATTTACATTATTGTAGAGTTGTGTCTGTAAAACCAGCTGTGAGCAGTGTGCAGAAACACTCTTAACGTGTCATTTCTACAACGAACCTCTCCGTTCTCCATCCACCGTTTGTCGAGCATTCATGGGAACAGCTGGAACCTTGGCAGATAACCCCATGGTGTGCAAGATCTCTGACAGAAGCGTGGTGGCTGAGCTCGTGAATTCTACACTGGGTCTGTTATCACGATTGTGATAGCACACCCCCCTCAGCCCATCAAATCCCCTGTCTTTATCTCCGCAGGGCTTAGCTTTTGTACTTTGCCTAAGAAACTAGTGTTCTTTATGAGAGGCAATGGCAATCTGAAAGAGACAGGGAGAGACAGTTCGTGGAGGTTATGAGCCAGAGTGCAGGCGAACCAGAGTGATTCCACCATCCTCTGTCTTGCTTGAACACGAGACAGTAAAATAATAAAAGTCGTATCTGGGCCTGCCTAATCAATAACTCCGAGCAAACAGGCTGTGATTTAGAGTGTGTTCTGACCATCGCGGGTCAGAAAGCATTCGAGAAAGCGTTTGCCTGTAAACAGGAGCCTCACTTTATTCCTAATATACCGCCTTCTTCTGCCTCCATTAGGGTCATTACTGTGGCCTCCATCATCTAATCTCTCTCTGTCTCTCTCTCTCTCTCTCTCTCTCTCTCTCTCTCTCTCTCTCTCTCTCTCTCTTTCTCTCTCAAAGTTCAGGCCTGCTGGTGGCGGTGGCTCAAATATGCCAAGCCTCTTTTCTTAAAAAATTAATCTGATGATGGTGCTACCTGTAGTGGATGAGAACTGAGGATTCTGAGGAATGTGCTGCAGGACTTCCACCCTCTTTTGATATTACATTCAAGGTGTGTGTGTGCGTGTGTGTGTGTGTGTGTGTGTGTGTTTGTGTGTGTGTGTGTGTGTGTGGACTTGCCCCATGTAAGAACTAGCTCTCTAGTACAACTAATTGGCATCTACAGAAAGTGGAGAAATATGGGTGGGTGGGGGTGGGGGGTGGTGTAGAGAGTGAAAAAGGGTGAGCATAGAGAGGGAAGAGATAAAGAAAGAAGGAATGAAGAGCCTTCTTTTCCGTTTTATCACTACAGAGCTGAATGACGTTTAGATAATAGTGAGGCAGTGAGAGCATTTCAGAGAACTTCAGCCTCTACGAAGCTGTGGTGTGACTGGACCCTACCGGAAAAGCGATCAGGATTTTTTAATACATTTTCCCAACAACTAAAATTCATTTTGAACAAAAGAAATTGAAAAAAGGAAAAATAGAGAGAGAGAACCAGAGAGAGGCAGAAGAAGAAGAGAGAGAGAGAGAATAGAATGAGAAATAGTTGATATATTTGTCCTGCTTACCTTCTTTATCTCCTTTAAATATTCTCTCTCTCTCTCTCTCTCTCTCTCTCTCTCAGGGTAGGTGGCAGACATCAAGTGCATCCCACACATTGTCTATCTGCAAGGACTCTTTATCTTTGTATTAGTATTATTGTGTGTGTGTGTGTGTGTGTGTGTGTGTGTGTGTGTGTGTGTGTATGTGTATTATTTCACTGATGTTTTATTCTTTCTCTCTCCATTCTGGCTCTCAATCAGCCTCTTTCGTCTGCTGATGACCACAGCTCTTCGTCTTCCAGACTTACTCCTTTATTCCAGGTCTGATCTGCGTTCAGATCTGCAGGAAAGTCCGTCTGATTCTCAGATCAGATCTGCTGAGATGTCAGTCACTGCTTTCCGGAAGTAGTCCCCGGATCAGATCTGTTCAGAGTTGCTGTGGGAACAGAAGAGCAACTTAGTAGCTATGTCTGTCTATCTATTTGGATCCTGAGCTTCTGTCTCTGGATTTGGCGTGGTCGTGACTGTCACGCCTGGCAATCTGTTTGAGTGTCCAGGCTTGAGACATTATTAAATCTGAGTGTAAAATTCAATCCAAACTACCGGGTTTTGGTCTGATATGTAAACATTTGATTTCAAGTGGATTGTATGTATACTGTATGTAATCCAGTATGAATCTGCAGTGTGTAGTTTTACAGTCTGACAGTAATAACTGTGATTTTAATCCAGTATGAATCTGCAGTGTGTAGTTTTACAGCCTGACAGTAATAACATGATTATAATCAGTATGAATCTACAGTGTGTAGTTTTACAGTCTGGCCAGTATGCTGTGATTATAATCAGTATGAAAGACCTGCAGGTGGTATGGTTTACACTCTGACAGTAATAACTGTGTAGTAGACCATAATCAGTATGAATCTGCAGTGTGTAGTTTACAGTCTGAAAATGTCTTTCGTGATTATAATCAGTATGGATCTGCAGTGTGGTTTACCAGTCTGACAATGTGCTGGTAGTGTGATTATAATCAGTATGAATCTGCAGTGTGTAGTTTTACAGTCTGACAGTGTCTTCATTATAATCCAGTAGCGTTCACGGTGTGTGGTTTCTACAATCTGAAAGTAATAACCGTGGTATGATTATAATCCAGTATGAATCGCGGTGTGTGTCTGGTTTCTACAATCTGAAAGTAATAGCTGGATTATTTTAATCAGTATGAATCTGCTGGTGTAGTTTTTACCAGTCTGTGATAATAACTGTGTGGAGTGATTTTTAATCAGTATGAATCATGCGGTGTGTGGTTTTACAGTCGAGCAGTAATAACTTTGTGGAGTGATTATAGTCAGTATGAATCTGCAGTGTTGTGGTTTTACAGTCCCCGACTATTAATAACTGTGGAGTGATTATAATCCAGTATGAATCTGCAGTGTGATGTTACATTCTGACAGTAACGTTATAATCAGTATGAATCTGCGGTGTGTAGTTTACAGTCTGACTTATTAATAACACAATAGATGATTATAATCCAGTATGAATCTGCAATTATTAATAGTTTACGAGTCTGACAATCAACTGTGGGTGCAATCAGTATGAATCTGCGGTGTGTGGTTTTACCCAGTCTGACAGTAATAACTGTGGAGTGATTTTAATCCAGTATGAATCTGCAGTGTGTAGTTTTACAGTCTGACAGTAATAACTGTAGTGATTTTAATCCAGTATGAATCTGCAGTGTGTAGTTTTACAGTCTGACAGTAATAACTGTGATTATAATCCAGTATGAATCTGCAGTGTGTAGTTTTTACAGTCTGACAGTAATAACTGTGATTTTAATCCAGTATGAATCTGATGTGTGTAGTTTTTACAGTCTGACCAGTATGCTTTGTGATTATAATCGAGTATACAATCTGCGGTATTATTGTTTTACCAGTCCCAGCCAATGTAACATTGGTGTGATTACTAATCAGTATGAATCTGCGGTGTTAGCCGGTTTACAGTCTGACAGTAATAACTTTCTGTGATTTTAATCAGTATGAATCTGCAATTATTAATGAATTTTACTGATCATGACAATGTAACTGTGGGTGATTTAATCAGTATGAATCTTGAAGTGTGTAGTTTACTCTGACAGTAACTCTTTTTGTTAATTGTGATTTTAATCCAGTATGAATTTTTAGGGGATTGTGGGGTTTGTAGTTGACTGTTTAAATGCTGGATCAGTCTGATCCTGGATGGCTGAATGACTTTCTGTTTAACTGAGGATACGACTGACGCTCAAGGCCTCAGATAGAGAAGATGTTTTACTGTGACAGTGCAGGACCCTAACCTGGTGACTGGAGTGAGTGCACTCAGGTTGTGTGTGTGTGTGTGTGTGTGTGTGTGTGTGTGTGTGTGTGTGTGTGTGTGTGTGTGTGTCATTTTGTTTAACCCTTAGCATCTCTATTGAGGCCCACGCTTCAGTTCAGCACTGATGCGTATATATAACTTTAAACATTTCTATAATTATTCTGTGATTACTGGTCCTAGAGGCACCCCTGATCCTGCTTTTCATTCTATCATATCCAATCTCACTAATCAGCTCATTATCAAGCCCTTTAGAGTCCAGGGGGTGTGTTAAAGAGAATCAAAGAAACGGTGTGGGGCAGGGAGTCTCCGGGACCAGGACTGAGAAAATTCATAACGGAATAATTCATTGAATTTAGTTAATAATTCATATTTGATACTGAATAACTCATAGTAGATACTGGAATTTCACAGGGAACATTGACTAACTCATAAAGTGGATGCTGTATAATCTAAAGAGGCCCATGCTGAATAATTCATAATTAGTTCTGAGAGCGACTTACAGTAGATTATGAAAACTGAATTCACAGTGGCAAAACTCAAAAGTGAGGCAAAAGACTGGTGGTTTCAAAATAATTCATACATTTGTTTTCGTGTTAATTTAACGATATTAAATATAAAGAAATATCTCTAATTGAAGTGTAATGTATTTAATGGCTTCCACAACAACAATTAATCAACTTAAATACGAACATGATTATGTGTGAAAAATGCGCCTGATATTGCGAACATGAAGTGTAGCCGACAGGATGCAGATATTAAATAATAAAGTAATCTGATGTAATAATGAATAATTCCTCTGTTTCGGGATTAGTTCATTCGGCTCATTCCGAGCACTTATGTTTATCTTTGGGTTTAAATTAGTCTTTATAATTTAGTCGGTATAAACTCACTCTTTAGTTTTCGTACTTTTGGTTATTAACTGGTGTGTGTGTGTGTGTGTGTGTGTGTGTGTGTGTGTGTGTGTGTAATTAGTTTGGCACGCCTTGCTGGTAGGTGTGTGTTCCTGTTTGGAAATAAAACAGGTTTAATGTGAGATGGCGGCGTGGCTTTTGATGAATGAGCTGACAAGCTGTGAGTTTCTGAACAGATTAATCAGGTAAACCTAGTTAATTCCACACCACACACCTCTGCACCCACACACACACACACACCATCACTTCATTTATAAACCAGCAGACACTCCTATCAATCAGATATTATTATTATTATTATATTAGTATTATTACACTATATGGACAAAAGTATTGGGACACCTGTCCACTCATTGTTTCAAGGGTATTAAAGCAGTTGGTCCTCTTTTGTTGGAGTATGTCTCTACTGTCCAGGAAAGACTTTCTGGAGCATAGAATTTGATGCATCCAACAAACCAGGTTTTATGAGTGGGCTCAGGTTGGAATATCACCACCCCTCCTCACCTGTAACGATGGATCTCCATCATTCCAGAAACCATTCCAGAGTTCTAACAATATTTTACAATCTGTATGGTAACGGATATAAGATGGATATAAGTAACGGATATAAGATGACCTCATGACCCCGAGGGAAAGTCGGGGTATGTTTTTCGTAGTTTAATGTACATTTATTCAGAAAATGATTTGTATTTATAGGAAAATTATTTATTAAAACACTTTTTTATTTTAACTTTGTTTTTCAGGAGGCAAATATTTCTTAATTTGAGATGAAAATATTAACAGAATTTAGATATTTGTATGAATTTGACCATGTTTTATATATCAGAAATTCTGCTAGAATTGATTTATAATGTTGGTATTAATATTAGGTTATTGTAGAAATTATTGGGCCATCAAGGATATATAATAATAATTACTTCAACATACGTGACAGCACTCCAAATAAAATAAATTAACAACCTGCATGTCCTTTAGTATTTTATTATTTGTGTATTAACATCAGTATACAGTCCTTCTCGAGACTTTATTCTGAAATTTAGTTTCAGAGCAAGCAGCTCCTACTATCTCAGTTTCCCTATAACCCCAAATTTAGTTATATTTCATCATCCTTCCCGCCCTCTCTCTGATCAGTCAGGGGTCTGTATACTGGGATTGATCATCAGCCCCACCCTCTCGATAAGTCAGAGTCCTGTATACCAGGTCCAGTCATCACTCCGCCCCCTCTCTCTGATCAGTCAGGAGGTCTGTATACAGGGATGATCATCAGCTCCGCCCCTCCTCTCTGATCAGTCAGGAATCTGTATGCAGGATGATCATCAGCTCTCCGCCCTCCTCCTCTGATCAGTCCAGTCTGTATGGGTTGATCATCAGCCCCACTTCCCTCTCTCTGATCCAGTCAGGAGTCTGTGTACCAAGTTGATCATGTGTTCCGTGGACAGAGACTTATTAACATGCACTGGAAGCTCCTTTGATATGTAAACTGGATTGAATTCAGATTGGAAGGCAATCAAGATGGTTTGCTGTCCCCTGCTGCATGAACCCAACATCACTGGGCCTGATGGAGTCGGAGTGGCAGAACTGATCACCCAACATCTGTACCTGAACTCCCTGACGCTCTCATATGGCTGAATGCAATCAAATTCGCCGTGCAGCGATGTAGCAACATCGTGCGTGAAGTCTCGCCAGAATATTAGAGGCTGGAATTGCTGAATGTGGAGTCAGTACTCGTTTCAGAAGATGCGAAGGAGGATCAGGTGTCTGGAAACTTTTCCAGCCGAGTGTGTTTTTTTTTGTTGGCTGGCGCTTCAGTCACTTTTAGAGGCGTTTATGTGGCGAAAAAGGTGAAAAGACTCTCTGTGAGTAATCAGAGCGTATGTAGTGTGGAAGGATTTAGCGAAGTGTGGTCCTGCGTTAATAAGATTTCTTTATTATATCGCAGAATTTCATTAAACTTCTTATCTTGTGACCAAAATTAACAAATATTCAGCAAGCGTCGCTTTAATCTGCTTTTATAACCAGCCAACAAAAACATTGAATGTAATTTACTGGAAGATATAAATGTTCACACACTCCAGCACGTCTGTGAAGGGGTGGTGGATGCTGAAGAAGTGAAGACTGATGGACGAATGATGAAGTGAAGATATAACGATATAATGCTGAAACATCAAACGGCAATAGAAGAGAGGAGATGAAAACAGAAGGACGAAGTGTGATTGGAGGATGAGTGGGGCGAAAGGCGAAGTGGAGGAGGTTAGAGAGGATGAAGGAAACTGAGGCCTGTGGGAAGTAGGAGAGTACTGGGAAGGAAGTAAGGAGGGAAGGAGAGAAGGAGAAACAGCGAACAAAGACTGAATCTGGTTTTATCTCATCCCTTTCACCCTGGAGATCATGGGTCAGGACTGGAGGATTACAGGAGGCCAGTGGTGGGTGGTGGGTGGATTCTCAGCCTGCAAGATGCCACACACCCTGACTATGGTGGTGGTGTGAAGGTGTGTTGAGTAGTAATGTCGCTGAATGCAGGAGAGTGGATCAAGCATAACAGTGCTTTGCTGGGTATTTAAACACTGTGTCCACTCACTGTCCCTCTATCAGACTTACTCCCTACGATATCTCCTGCCAATGGATGTAAGTCAGAGACAAACTCCATCTGTTTCTGCACAGTTTGTGTTCTGAGTGGAGTCTCTGGTCCTTCATCGAGTGCTCTGGGACACCTTACCAGGGAACTGTCGGCACAGACATTTTCTGGTTGGTGGACTGGTGATATAGGTCCACTTCAGAACACTCAGGCTGTTCATTTGAAGATGTAATATGAACAAGCCAGATATTTATGAATTTGTTTATATCTCAGAAATACTGTCGAAAATGTTTGTATTTTCATGTAAATGCAATTTTGATGTTATTTATGATGATTGACAAGAATTTTTATAACAGGTTCTTCAAATGTGGTCCAAATAAAAGTCGGCTCATCTGTCCTTCATTGTACACTGTTGCTGATTCTATCACATCTTTATTCTAAACAAAAATGAGCATAGGAATAACAAACAGACCTTCTGTAATATCTGGCTGAGTTACATAGTCCTTAGCCCCGCCCCTTCACTGATCAGTGGACAGAGCAGTAAACATGCACTGGAAACTCCTTTGGTATTTAAACTAGGATTTAATTCAGTTGAAACCAGTAGATGTTGACTGTTTGAAACTGATTACCGGCGCCCAACCATTAGTTTGTTTGATATCTCTTGAATCGTAGAAAACAGCACGTAACTGACATGAAGGTTCTAAGAGTTAAAGCCTTTGAAGTATAAATGGAAAATTGAGACATGGATCGTCCAGGTGCTTTTTCCAGTTCATTTGACAGTTTGCCTGAACTAAAAGGAAGACAGGTTATTCACGACCCACTGTGGTCTGGCACCAGTCCTCAGATCTCCAGCTTCCTGCACTGTTCACTGATTACCCTGCTCTAATAACAGGCCTCCTAATCCTGGCAATCAACAGGTGAGTCCGTTATTAACCCCAGCAGAAGAACCTGGAAAACTTGTGCAGCAGTCTGGAGCTGCAGGACCAGACTTCCCACTTCCTGTCCTGCACTAATCAGTTCACTCATCATCTCTTAGTACTCACTGTCCACTCAGCGATTAAGGACCCAAACACAGGAGAAGGGGCTGATGATCAACTATACATACAGACTCTGACTGATCCCAGAGAGGGCGGGCTGATGATCCCAGCCTGCTGCTCAGACTCTGATCAGAGGCGGGCAGTGCTCAGCCTGCACCAGACTCTGTTGATCAGAGAGGCCCCGGGGCCTGATCACTTAGCTACAGACTCTGACTGATCCAGAGAGGGGGCGGGGCTGATGCTCCAACCTGCACTATACAGACTCCCGACTGATCTGGGAAGAGAAGGGGGCAGAGGCTGATACTGTCACTGGCCCAGATGTTGGGTTATGAGAGAGTGAAGAAGGGAGGGGCCTGTTTGCTCTCTTTCTTACGTGTTCAAATTTTCAGAATAAAAGTCCTGAGAAGAACTCATACGATATAGCAACAAAAGTAATTAAGGATATTAGGTTTGTTCTTTATTTTATTTTGGATTAATGTATAAGTATTTTGAAAAGAACTTACTGTATTAATCTAAATCCATTTATAAAATTGTTGAATTGTATAAGCAGTAGTCTAGGATCTCCTGAGAATACCTGCCTGCTATCAGGTATGTGTGACCCACAAAATTAGACCCGCAACGTACAGCGCAGCTCAGGCAAGACATGGGCTGTGTCAGCCAGTCACGCCTATGTGCTGTTGGTGGGCACCTGGCTACACCTGGCTGGATTGAGAAGTAGTAACTCCTTTTTCACTGTTTAATGTCACAGAGGTCTTGCTTACAGTGTTTGTTCGCATCATTAAATACCTCAATTCTACAGTTCTGTCACATTCTTCATATCCCCCCCCGAAATCATGGGGCCCTGAGGAAGAGCAGGTGTGGAGTGTCATGGATCGATCTCCTAGGAATTACACAAATATCAGAAAGAAATTTGATTGTGCATTGGCTTCCCTTTTACACACACACACACACACACACACACACACACACACACACACACACACACACACACACACAAGTTCCAATAGCACTCTGTTGTGCAACTCTGTGTTTGCTTAGATGCATGTCAATGTGCTGACTTGTGTGGGCAAACTTTCGGAGAAGAACCTCATCTTTCTTTCACTCCGCCCCACACTGTCTCACTCTCTCTCTCGCTTCCCTGGCCTTCCTAGCTCTCTTTCTGTCTCTCTCTTTCTGCCTCCTCCTTCCTCACACTCTCCCACCTCTACACTTACAGCTCTATCCATCCTGTGCGTCTCTCTCTCTCTCTCTCTCTCTCTCTCTCTCTCTCTCTCTCTCTCTCCTCTCCCCTGGCTTGATGCAGGCCGGCCCTGTTTTTAATAAGTCTCTCTTCGCCTGTTTGTTTTAATAAAGTAATGTTCTGGAGGTATGGTGTGTAGGACATGCAGTGTTCATGTGTGTCTTGCCTACACACACCACACTTTTATGCACATTACTTGGTGACCTCAAGCATCAGCAATTTGCTCAAATTAGACAAAATTCTATATTATTAAACTTCATACTTGAAATTCTCATTTATTATTGAGTCCTGTAATTACAGCTGGCTAATTATAATCGGAATTATGGGCGTTTAATGAAAATGGAGTGGAAAATAAAACAAAATCAGGGCATTTGGCACTTTGGCACAAAGATGGGAGCGTGTGGAGGAATCGCCTCACTTTGGTTTACATCACATAGTTAGAAACTAAAACTGATCTTACTGAGATTAAAACCCAAGATTGAGGCGTGAAATACTTTTGGGCAGCCGATCCGGCAGGATAAAGCCAAGGTCTTCAATCAGAGGAAAATGAGTGAATTGCCATTGGTATTGGGTCGTCCGCGTAAACAACATATTAAATGCACTTAATTGCTAATAAGTGCGACAACTTTTTAAAAGAACATTGCTGGAGCCTCGAATATTACGACATAGCGAATCACAGATTAATTGTATGAACAGAGCGATTGAGGGTGGGTGAAGGGTTAGAGGGGTCAAGAGGTCCCATCCCCTCGATGTTAAATCACGAGCCATTGCCTGGCACGATCATCTATATGATGATGTGGATTTTATTGCTCCCTGAGAATTAATTGGACCTTTAAAGAATATGATCCCATCTGAAGATAAATTTCTAAGAACACAATTCTTCTGGCGAGATGGCCGGAAGGACAAGCCATATGTATCGAAGTGAAGATCCGTCGCGGCCTGGACTGAACCACAAAAATCATTTTGGGGAGGAGAGAAAGAAAGCACGAACGAAAATTTCTCATCACCTCCAGAAAGATCTTGACCCGTGGGATGAGAGAGTCCCTGCTGTGGTCTGAATGAAATGCTTTGTATCCTGGTCCTCAGCCTGGTCTTTTTGAGCAGGTAATTTTAGTTACTTAAAGAGCTCTGAAATAAGCAGAGGGCTCCGGCTTAACTCATCAAGTCTCCAACAATAAAAATAAAACAGTTTGACTAATGACACACAAAACATCTGCTCATTTCTGGACTGTTCAGAACCAGAGGATGCGTGAGGCAGGAGTTCATGAGCCAGTGTTAAGCAGAGTTAGCACAGCAATCCGTGGAAAAGAAGAGAAAAGAACTAGAAGTTGTAGTTTTACAGACAGAAACCAGAAAGAACCCCCAGAACATTCCGAAAACAAGAATGTATCGAATAATGTAAGACCAGAAAAGCGTTCAAGATTTAGAAAAGTTTCACCATTCTAATCAATCCGTGGAGTTTCTCAAAAGGATCCAGAATGTTCAAGAATCCAGAGTTGTTAAGAAGAGAACACATTCCATAACAGTCCAGGAACATTCAAGGAGCATTCCCAAACCTAGAATGTTCAACATTAGTGACTAAGACATGAAGACAAAAGTTTAAAGATCTAAAAATGTTTTACTGTGAGATGAGGAATGTTCAAAAAGGAAAAAGCTTTGCCTAAGATCCCAGAACATTCTAGGATGTATACGATAGTCTAGAATCCAGAATGTTTCAGATTTATAAAGATTATGTGACATTCCATAAACAATCCAGGAAATTTCCAAAGACTGGAATGTTCAACAACAATCTAGGATTTTAGAATAGACAAACCAAAAATTACCATTCCAGAACATTGGACTCTTTTCAGGCAATCTGCAATCAGAATGTTCCTGATTTTGAGGTTATAACAAGAATTGCCTGAAACAGTCACCAGAATTTCATTGTCAAGGATCACCAGAATGGAAATAAAAAGGAGCATTACAAAGGCCTGAAGATAATTTCTTCACAAAACAATAGATGATCAAAAACATTCCATTGGCCAAAATCAAAGACCAGAGGGATAACAGGAAGCCTCTGCAACAAGAGCTGCAGGAGTGGGAATGTTACAAAGCAATGTTCAATTTCTAAAATGTGTGAATAATAAATGAAAGATGTCTGGATGGCAAAAACAATTTTGAACCATAGAAATATTAAAATCAAGATGAACATTCCTGAACTTTCCATTATCAAGGATATAATCAAATAAATAAACAGTACTAGCCAACTTGGATAGAATATTTCCATAAAATTCCATAACATTCTGAAAGTCCTGACAAACCAAAATTAAATCTGGACTAGCTGGCAGATCTGGAACGTTTGAATAATCGAAAAGTTCCCAACATTCCATGAAGTTTCCAAATCCAGGATGTCTGGGAGCCAGTCTATATGGAATTAGATCATATGTTTAGGCTAATTCAGTCGATAATGAACGCCGAGATGAATTCTCTGGAAGTCTGAAGCGCTTTGTTGGAAGAAAGGAGTGTCAATGGAGCGTGGAGGAGGAAAAGTGTGTCCTCATTTTTGCTCTCACTCTATCTCTGCACTATCAGAAAGGTATTGTAATAGGGCGTTCTGCTCTGCTCCAGTGTACCAGGTGCGACGTTACAATTATTACCAGGTCATGGGATCCATGGCCAATCTGAAACTGCTTTTCATACTCCTAACTAACCAGACAGAAATAGAAGAAGAAACGAATGTAATAACAGAGAGCATGTATGGGCCATGAAATGAAAAGAGGCTTCCGTTCATGTGTGTTAAAGGCCAGAGGCCATCAGATAAAAAGAAGCACCTCGAAAATGCTCACAATCTGCCACGGACCATGCAAAATCTCCCTCTCTCTCTCCCCTCTCTCTCTCCTCTCTCTCTCTCTCTCCTCTCTCTCTCTCTCTCTCTCCTCTCTCTCCCTCTCTCTCCCCACCTCCCCTCTCTTTCTCCTCTCTCTCTCTCTCCTCTCTCTCTCCTCTCTCCTTCTCCTTTTCCCAGTTTGTTTCAGTATAATCAAAGTTACCCATTTTCAAGCACAGACACACACCCCACAGTTGTCGGTCCTGAAAGCCTGCCAATAGGAGGCGGGACACTCTGAGAAGATAAGCCCAGCATGGAGGCATTTTGCAGGATCTTAAGCCTGCCACTTTGACCCAGTTTTGGGGTGACTGGGGGTTGGGAGGTGACCTGAGGTTGGGGGTGTTCTGGGGTGGGGTGACTGGGAGTTGGGAGGGTGACTGAGGGTTAGAGGTGACAGGGGTTAGGGGTGACTGGGGTGAGGCATGACCTCGCGGTCTAGCTGCATTATAAGAGAAACAACAAAACAAGCAGGCAGTGGTCAGGACCAGGGCCGAACCGTGGCAGTGTGGAACCAGGGTTCCGTCCATCTGATGTCTTTAATTTCCCAATATAAGGTAGTGTGCACACATAGACCCACTTAATATGCGTGCACGCAGGGAAAAATGTTCTCTGCCTTTAACCATAATGAAAAGCTGCCATACACTAGTGAATTCACACACTAGGAGGCAGTGAGCACTTTTTATGCTAGTGGTGAGGCATAACTTTGGCCATGCTGGTTCCCCCTTGGCAAACCACCACCCCCTTCGACTGTCGACTACTCAAGACTCCTGACCTTCACCCTTCAGAGGCAGACCTGGGCTCCATTGCACCCCAGCTGCAGAGGTCAGCCTCCCGGGCTCCATTGCCAGCTCTGAAAGGTCAACCTCGGGCTCCATTGCCCAGCTCTGCAGAGGAGTCGCCTCCAGAGTCCCCTGCCACCCCAGAGGGGCAATAGCCCAGGCTCATCTAAATCCCTTTTACACTGTCTGTCCACTACTGGACTTGGACTAGTTCCCCTTCCTGCCATCACAGACTATGTAGATATTTACATGGTTCCTAATGATCAGCTGCTGTTACTGTTATGTCCACTTTGGGGCCCCATCATCGTACTCAGCACACCTGAGCATCACAGCAGGTGTGGTGGTCAGTGTCTCCTTATCAATAATGCATGAGTAGTTTGACCAGAGGGGGTCCCCTTGACAGTCTGGTAGTGATTTGATGTTAAGATGCCTACAACCCTCCCACCATCCAGGACCTACCCCCCTCTCTCTCTCTCTCTCTCTCTCTCTCTCAGTCGCTCTCTCGCTCAATCAACGCAAGAAAAATAATGTTTTGACACTTGTTATTTATTGTCTTTCCACTTCTCTCAATTTTTCTGCCCCCTCTATCTCTTTCTTCTCTCTCTCTCTATCTCTCTCTCTCTCTCTCTCTCTCCTCCTCTCTCTGCACATGTCTGTCGTGCTCTTTAAACGATATTCCAGGAAGAAAATACGGAATTTATTCCTTTAATTAATATGACAGTTATAATGAGGTCCTGATGCTCCTTGAGCAATTAAAACTCCCTTTTGAGTTTCTACATTCCAAACTCCACATTTATTCCTCCCTTTATTTTAATCCTGCCTCCGCTTTTTTACTTCTCTTTCTCCCTCCTTTTTTCTCATTCCTTTTCTATCAGTATGATGCAGAATAATAACATCTAAACACGCCAGCCTCAGTGGCTCTCGCTGTCACCACACACACACACACACACACCACACACACACACACACACACACACCTGCCATGCGCACACACACACACACACACACACCACACACACACACACACACACACACACTCAGACGTGTGATATGATTGATGGCAGTTTTATTGTGATTGACCATTTGTTATTTATTGCTGGTGTTTATTGTTGACTTGGGAAGACAGTTGTCATAGTGGTTCTTTTGTTTCTTCTGGCTATGGAATTGCGGTGTTGGACCAGTGATGCTGTTTCAAAATGCAATGGCGTATAAGAGCCATTAAAAACAACGTGTCGACAGATGATTTACTGGATTGCTCCCATAGGATTGAATGTGGTGCAAATACCTGTGCGCCCTTCTTAATTCACAATAATAATGTAACACCCAACTAACCCCCTTATCATCTCCATGGCAACCACCTAGTAACAACAGGCCAATTACCTAGCAACAGTATTACAACCCCTAGAAACCACTAAGCAACACCATAGGAACCACCTTGGATAGCACAGCAACCGTTGACTAGCTTACTTACACCATATTAACCACCTAGAAACACCACTAGTTATGATTATAATTAAAAGCATATCATTCTAATATTTTTTTTGTCGTGGTAATAAATTAGGTACATAAGTTTTATTTGCAGTTCATACCCTTTGGATATATAGCAGCCACCTAAGCAACACTAAGCTCAACTATATACCCAATACCATTACTGACCATGGCTTATCACAGCAGCCACTGCTGGGAGTGCTGAAGACATAACAAATGACCACAAACAATGATCGCTTCCATAACATTAAATACACTCCTTGTCTACACTCACTGTCTAATCAGCTCCTCTGACCACACATCAGCACGCTGTAGTTCATCTATTTCTCTGCAGACTTTATTCTCCTCCTTTCACCCTGATGTCTTCAATAGTCCAGACCCCTAGGACTTCCTACAAACGCTTCATATGTGGGTGATGGGTCATTCAACACTGCAGTCACACGTGACATGGTGGTGGTGTGTTGAGTGTGTGTTGTGCTGGTGCAGAGTGGATCAGCACAGGCCAGTTGCTGCTGGAGTGTTTAAGCTTTCTGTCACTCTTTGTCACTCCTATCAGACCTCCTTCCAGTGTCTCCACCTTATAGATCTAAGAGTCAGAGACAGAAACTTAGTCTGTTTCTGCACAGTTTGGCATTGAAAATTAGATCCTCTAGTCCTTCATCAGTGCTCTGGGGCGTAGGCCTGGACATTCTGTTTGGTGGGCCCTGTTCTGTTGCAGGGTCTTTGCTGGGGGTTTAAACACTCCAGCAGCACTTTGCTGCATGTGATCCCTCGTACCAGCCACCACACTAACACACACCTCTCAGTGGCTGCAGTGCTGAGAATGACCCCGCCCTATAATAGCTGCTCTGTGGTGGTCCTGTGGGGTCCTGATCATTGAAGATCAGGGTGAAAGGAGAGAGAAACAGACGAACTACGGTCTGTGATTATAGAACTAAAGGATCCATTTAAATTCATTTATTTAAAACTGGGGTTTAGATGGAGATAGTGGCAAATAATGGCCAGCTGTTTGCAAGTGCAGTTATGTGTGTTCCTTATTCCCACACAGTTTGTCTCCTTCTGCCATATATCTCACTCAGCCTCATTTCTTCCCTTATTTACCATCCCCTGCTTTCCCATTCCAGTCCTCCTGTCTTCATAAGTCACTACTTTGTATTTGACGGGGGTGTGTAAGGCAAATAAGGTGGGCAAAACAATCCTTTAACCTTCAGGTTGGGCGGGAATCAGACACTTGAGGTACAAAGAGGAATTAAAGAAGGGTGAAGAAAAGCAGAGCTTTTCTGGCGGGCTACCAGTGGTGGCTATTGTGTGTGTCGTCTTGTTGGCTGATATTGACATGTGTGTGTGTGTGTGTGTGTGTGTGTGTGTGTGTGTGTGTGTGTGTGTGTGTGTGTGTGTGTTGTTAATAATGATAAAAACGCTGGCGGATAATGAAAAAAGAAAAGCGAACTCATTGAGCTCAATTGCCCACAAAGGCACCAGATGGAGGAGGCGAAGGCTCAGCTCACTCCCTTCTCCACCGTCTCGCTCTCTACTCTCTGCTGCTTTACTCCTGCACTCTCTTACTCCTTCTTTACCTTTTTCCTCTCTTTTTATCTCTTCACTCAGTTTTTTATTTCTTTCTCCCGTATTTCTCCCTTCCCATCGAGTCCTTATCTTCCTTTGTCTTATCTCTTCTTCATTCTTCTCTTCTACCCTGTTCTTTTCTCCTCTTCTTTCATCTCTTCTTCTCTCTTGTCTTCTCTTCTCCTCTTCTCTTCTCTTCTCTTCTCTTCTCTTCTCTTCTCTTCTCTTTTATGTCTTCCCTTTTCCTCTTTTACCTTCTCTTCCCTTCTTATTTCTTCTCTTCTATCTTCTATTCCCCTCTTCAACTCTGTCCCTTCTTCTCTTCTCCCTCTCTTGTCTTCTCTTCTCTTCTCTTCTCTTCTCTTCTCTTCTCTTCTCTTCTCTTCTCTTCTCTTCTTTCTTTTCTTATCATCTCTTCCCTTTCCCTCTTTTACCTTCTCTTCCCTTCTTATTTCTTCTCTTCTATCTTCTATTCCCCTCTTCACCTCTGTTCCTTCTTTTTCTCTTCTCTTTTCTTTTCCCCCCTTTTGTCTTCTCTTCTCCTCATTCTCACCTCTCCTCTTCATGTCTTTTCTTTTCTCTTCTTCCCTCTACTCTTCTCTTCTCATCACTACTCGTGTTTCTAACTTCTCTTTTATGATCCTATTTCTCCACAAATTTCCAGCAATCTTTTTCTCTTCTGTAACAGTTTCAATACTCTGCCCTTTCTCATCCTTTCTTTCCTCCTTTATAATCTTCTCTGGTGTAGTAAATATTTCTCTTGTTTAAATAACTTGTTTTTTCATTCCACGGCTTTGTAAAATACAGACTATGTTCCTGAATACTGTGTGCAATATTTCCATCTTATTCCATTTGTAATCAGTCTCACTTCATTCCTTCACCTACTCCTCTCTCTCTCTCTCTCTCTCTCTCTCTCTCTCTCTCCTCTCTCTCTCTCTCATTGTCAGCCCGCAGTCTTTGGGCTGGGTTTGAGATGCAGTAATTAAGTCTTGCACTCTGATATGAGATCCTGCTATAAATACTCCAGTGTTCAAAGGCCCACAGCTCGGCCCTCCTAATGAAGCTCCGAGAGGCTGACACCTGCCTGTGACGTAGTATTGTGTGTGTGTGTGTGTGTCTGTGTGTGCCACACACTCTCTCGCGGTGTCTTTATATGGAGAGATCAGTCACAAGGTAGTGTGAATAAACTTTCTGGAGTATCAAATGAGATTACGGTGCTTTAACATCAACCAGACCAGACGTCAGCAGATGGCATGGGCGCTGAGCCTGGGCCCGGCGGCCTGAACAGATTTACGTGACCAGCTGAAAATTCACCCTTTGTTGTTAACACAGTAATAAGCCAGAATTATATCGATATGACAAGCTTTATTAAAATCTATATTTGCTATCTGGTTATGGTAGCCAAGCACCTGTTTTACCATAGCAACTGCCTAAACACTACCAGCAACCGCTGAGCAACATCATGGCAGTGCGTGAATCCAGCATCCATCAGGCATCTTAGCACCACATAATTGCTACTACCTGGGATATTATAACAACCATAGCAACTTTTGCCCAACCTCTGGGATGCCATTAGCTAAACCACTTAAATACCCGCTTTGCAGTGTCAAGAACCATCTCAGCTGCAACCGCAAGCAACACCTGTGTACCCAGGTACTCTAAAGGAACACCACCAACTTCTTAACCACTACTCTTTACCGGCTTCATAGCAGCCACCCTGGGATGCCACAGCGGCAACCAACAAGCAAAATCAGCAACCCTTAGCTGGGATACCATTTGCAATCGTTGGCAACCTGCAAAAACCACCTGGCAGTCTGAAAACATTTCTGGCTCATATTGGTCAGCTTCACACATAACAACGTTGTATGTCCAGTGGACTGTATACTCTATTGGATAATTTCGGCGATTATTCCTGTTTGAAGGTACTGGAATTGTGATGCAGAAAATATTCAGTTGCCTGGGAAGTTCATTGGTTCAGTCAGACCATGATGTTAAGCCTAAGCGAGGTGGGTTTAGATCCTTCCTGCCACGGCTGGAGATCGCTGCTTGCTGCAGTCTTACCCAGGTACCAAGTGTTCTGATTGCTAAGTCCACGGCACTGACTGTACATCACCTGTACCAGCACATGCACACACACTCACACACACTTGAACATCCAAGAATACTGCAATAATATTTCTGTGTGTGTGTGTGTGTGTGTGTGTGTGTGTGTGTGTGTGTGTGTGTGTGTGTGTGTATTAATATTCAACAATGGATGATATCACATAATTTCTCAGGTTTTGTTCCAGGAACAATGTAACCAAAAAAGAATTGTAATGCATTCTCCAAAACCCTTTCTGCTGTGTTTCGCTCAATCTCTCTCTCCCTCTCTCTCTCTCTCTCTCTGCACACACACACACACACACACACACACACACACACACAGAGTGCTTTTTATTGTTACTATTTAGTATTGATTGTTGTGGTCTGGAATCTAGTGGACATACTGACCTTCCTACCAGTGTGTGTGTGTGTGTGTGTGTGTGTGTGTGTGTGTGTGTATGTTTCACTCAGCTCACCCATACCAACAACACTGAAAATACGTAGCTCTATATGTCTTTTGTGCTTCTGTCTATCTATCTATCTATCTATCTATCTATCTATCTATCTATCTATCTATCTATCTGCTCTATCTATCTATCTATCTATCTATCTATCTGCCTCTTGTCTTGTCTGTGTTGCAATACATGTTCACATAATACATGTACCTGTCTGTGCTGTGTTGTGCCCAGGCTTAGGCCATGGTAGGTTATTCACCACTTCACATCATCAAGCGCAAAACTAGGGAATGAACATCTGGACAGGCACCAGTCGTACTGAGTACACCACACACACACACACACACACACACACACCACACACACACACACACACCTAAGGGCAATATAGCATAGCCATTCATTTTGAGAAGCAGGTGAATACTGGAGTACCTTCTCTCACACAGGGAGAACACACCAAACACTAAACACACCATGCAGGGGATGGAACCCACAGCTCCAGGCCCCCGGAGCTTAGTGACACATGCTGCCCCAATGCAAATCAGGTGCATTGTTCGTGGGAAGTCAATGTTTTTTAAATAAACATGAGATATTTTATGGGATATTGAACAGGATGTTTTCAATTTGGCTGCAAACCTAAACCCCCCCCTCCCCTACACCACTTTTACACACACACACCACACACAGATGTACCAAACATCACCGCGACTTAATATAAATAAATAAATAAATGGAGCTACCAAGAAATAAACATCAGGGATTCTTCAAGAATTTCTTTTATTTGGCCTCTTCAAAATGAATGAGAATAAAATGATTAGCTCTTATTATTATTTCAAACTCCTGCCAAGTCACCGGGGAGAACACACACACACACACACACACACACACACACACTCTGCCATCCAGATAACCAGTCACTTAGACAAGACAATAGAACAGCCTCGGCTGCAGTGAATATTCGCTCTTCACACAGTCAGATTACAGTCCAGTTAAATCCAAATCCATCAAGCAAACAGTCCAGCAGCAGTCGCTACGTTGTAAGGTGGGACCTCCATGGAACATGGACCCCATGACCCTGTCACTGGTTCACAGGTTGTCCCTTCCTGGTCCACTTTTGGTTGGCTCAGACCACTGCATACCAGGAACACATACCAGCAGACCACTCCATTAATTCCAAGAGAATGTTTCTGTTTTAGTCTTTTTTTTGTTAGGCATCACAGTTGGTTCTTGTCAAAGTGGCTCAGATTCTTATGCTCCTGCTTCAACATCAACTTCAAGACCTGACTGTTTACTTACTGATATCTCCACCCTTCCACAGGAGACACCAGCAGGTTCAGACCAGCAGTGTTATTCACTTCAGCTGTCAGTGGTGTTAATGTTATGGAGTATATCATGTTTAGAAATTAAGAAGTTGCTGGATCATGTTGATCATGTTTGGTCAGGAGACTCAAACCACAGCTGTTCATTTCCATTCCAAACGGTGGTGATTAGAAATCTATAAACTATCTGCTCTATTTTCCCAAACAACGACAGAAGAGGCAGAGGTGTCTACACTTGTACATGAAGGTGGTTTTTGCTTAAGATGAGGCTCGCTCTGGTCCTCCCCGACCTCACCGAGTTTATAAATGTAGGAATCACCGACCAAGTATTTCTCTGATAGTGAAAGAATCAAATCTTTCTGCTCACCTGACATTTCATGGTGCATCATGACACCAGTGGTTTTGGGGAACCAACCTTGTGGCCTATGATCCTGGTTTGAATCCCTGAACTGGTAGGACATGAGTGACGTGCCCTTGAGTAAGACACTGAACTCCTCAGCTGCTCCCCAGGCACTAAGGATCATGGAAAACACTTCATGACTCTCTGTAAACTGACTCTTTTTCAAAATCAGGCTCCTTCAACTTAGTGTTCATAAAAAGATGGTTTCTATATAAGACCATAGACATCACTCATCATGAAGGAGTTCAGAAGAGGGCTGATGCCTTCCTGCATACAGACTCTGACTGATCAGAGAGAGTAGGGCTGATGCTAACCTACTTGAGCTCTGACGATCAGAAGGGAGCCTGATGCCAGTCAGAAGTGATCTGAAGGGCTGATAGTCAGAAGGAGGACAGGCTGATGCTGGCCACTCTAGAGTGATCAACCTGCATACAGACTCTGATCCCAGAGAGAGGCTGATCAGAGAGAGAGGGAGCGGGAATGATGATCAAGCCTGCACTGAATCTGACTTGATCAGTGAGAGGCAGGGAGACTTTCTGACCCATGTGTGTTTTCCAGTTGTGGATGCATCACCTCATCTCTCCAATATGAGATCCGATTACAGATCCCAAATATGCAAATAACTATTTAAATGATGATTCATTGGATTTTATTCTTAAAGTGTCCAGAGAAGAACAACATGTCATCAGTCTCTTATTGATTTAGTTTTATTCATTTTTAATGAAAATGTGCCACCCTCCATCTCACCAGTTAGTTTCGCTCTCATAAACCAAAGGCTGAAAGAAAACACAACGAAGGGGCGTTAAGCTATAGCTACTGCTGAGATCCGTCAGTGTTTAGGGTTTAATTATAAAAACCACGATCTCTTTGTATTGTCCTATTCTGTGAAAAAAACAGCCCACACTCCAAAACATGGCAGGCGGGACCAGGCCTAAGAGGCTTAGGAAGGGCAACACACCGTCACTTATAAGTGTTGTGGTAGTAATGAGAGAGAAGAAGCTTTGCAATAAAAATTATTACTTTATTAAAACCCTCTCTTGAAGTTCTTTGTCGATGTTGTAGTTTGGTTTCAGCCCATATATGATTATATAGACTGGAATGCTTAGTAGTCGGTGGTCCAGAACCAATAGCTGTCAATCGAACTTTGTCTCAGTATGGGTTTATCCATGGCAGGAATCTCATGGACCAGCTGTGCACACTGCAGATATCTCATGCGATGCTCCTCTATAATATTCTGCTTATTATGCTTTAGTCTTGGTGGAGATGACCAATGGTGTGGCACTAGGGTCAGCACCAAGATCAACAGTTTGTTGTCATACATCACACGTCCAGAAGGTCTGGTGGGTGTATTTCCTATGATGTCAGATCTTCTTTTGAATTAGCCTATTACCAGACGCTGTCAGACCAACACTAGATTGTGAGGTTCTAATCAGTGGTTTTCTCACCTTTTACGAACACACTCCGGTGCTCTGATCCAACAGGATGAATCTACCCTGATGCCGTCTCAAGATCTGTCTTGAAGACACCAGATCTTTCGCTGTGGTGGGAGTCTCATCTCCTCAGACCTGTCTGATTGAAATGTGTGGGATGCTGGACTAACTCTATATAAGCGGCAGATGATCCAGACCATTGTGCAGAGGACTGGAGGACTGTCAGCAGCTAAAACCTCAGGCATTGGTCTGCTTTTGCTCCTGATTGTTGAGTGAGTGGGATCATCATGGTCCCAGATCCAAGAGGCCCTGAGGTCTTCAAGACTTGCAAAGGTTGTGAATCACGAATATTAGGTCTGAGAAGGATTAAAAGATCTCTCAGAACGCAATTAGAAATCAGAAGTTCACTATCCGGAACATAGTTTACTGGTGGAGGAACATTTGGAACAGCTGCCTACGCGACCAGATCAGGAGCCATCCTTTGAAAGTTCAGACCAGAAACCAGGAGCCAGAGAAAGAGGAGATGAGTAAAAAGAAAGAATCCAGCATAATCCCTAAAATATCTCTCTCCTCTCTCTCTCTCTCTCTCTCTGCTACTCTCTCTCTCTCTCTCTCCCACTTTCTCTCTCTCTCTCTGTCTCTCTCTCTCTCTCTCTTCTCTCTCTCTCTCTCTCTCTTGCTCTGTTCTGATCTCTGTGGATCAGGTGTCCAGCGTCATTTTGCATCACCTGCGTGTGTGTGTGTGTGTGTGTGTGTGTGTGTGTGTGTGTGTGTGTGTGTGTGTGTGTGTGTGTGTGTGTGTGTGTGTGTGTTTGTTTGTTTGTTCCTCGCTGTCCTGTTTGCTCTGATTGCATTGAGATAGCATCACCACTAAGTGCTCTGTCTCTGCAGCCCATAATTTGTTGGGAAAGTTTCACCAAACACACCTAGCGCCTGGCACACACACACACACACACACACACACACACACACACACCTACCTGTAAATCAGTCAATGATTCAGTTAAATGAACATTGTCTCTCAATCATATGATAATAGGTAGGAATTTATATTAGGGGGACACTACATGTCCAAAAAATACATTCCACATTGCACCCATGCTTTGACACAGATGTGCAAATGCTACCACACACATCTTGTCTAATCCCTGTAGAGAAGTACTGCCAATGGAATAGGACTCTCTGGAGCAGACAGACATGGAGCTACTTGCAGTGTGTCTAATGCCAGGTGTGGTTTAGGTCTACTTTAATCTTTTAATACGGATTGAAACCAGCTAGCAAACAGTGATTGGGAGAATTCAATAGTGTACCTACTGATAATAAAGTGCCTGTACTCTCTTGTGGCTCAATGCAATCAAATCCTTACAGCAAATATTCCAGAATCTAATAAAAAGTCCCTGGACAGTAAAGATAGTTACTCCAACAAAAGCAGCACAAACTCTCTTTAAAACCCAGTACTTTTGTCTGTATTGTGCAGTAGTGGTTACAACCGGAGATCCATTTTCATAACCAGGTTCATATCTCGGGATCAGAGTAACCTACAGACATGAAACATGACACATCATAACACACTACAAGACTTAACTCCAGTTTAAATACTGGAGCTTCCAGTGCATGTTTACTGCTCTGACCACGTGAACATGATCAACCTGCATACAGACTCTGGCTGATCAGAAATGGGCCTGATGATCAACAGGCTCCTGACCAGTCAGAGAAGGGGCTGATGCTCTAACCTGCATACAGACTCTGACTGATCAGAGAAGAGGGCTGATCAACCTGCATACAGACTCTGTTGACAGTCAGAGAAGGCGGGGCTGATGAGCCAACCTGCAGACTCTGACTGATCCCAGAGAGGCGAGGCTGATCACTCAGCCTGCAGCCTGAACTCTGTGATCCAGAGGCGGGCTGATGATCAGCACCATACAGACTCTGACTGATCAGAGGCCTGATCGCCAACCTACATGCAGACTCTGTTGATTACTCTTCTGTGTTCCCATCTCGAAGACATATTGGGAGGTCTAGAATCTTGAAAATACTTAGTCTGGTTTTGCATCTCCTATAAATGCGTTTAATTTTTTACGTCAAACTACAAGAAACATCCTAAAATTGGTTTCTAAGTTTAATGTTATTTTTGCCAAAAAGAATGGGTCATGTAAGAATGGCGGCCTGTGTAACACCTGTTGACCCTAATATCAGAGTAATTCAGTTCATTGATCCTACGGTCGCAAAACTGGTTTCTTTTAACACTATCAGTCGCTTCTCACGAGCGAGCAAGAACGATCTAATGAACTCGAAGTGACCACACCAGCTGCATTGACCGCAAGTGGCACCATACAGGAACTTACCTGAAAGACACAATGTTCAATCCTTTTCCATCAGGGTTTGACGGCGATATTTCGCATATATTTCTATCATTCAATCGATGAGTCTTAATGTCGTTCTTCTTCTACATTTACACTATGTTAAAAAATAAAACTGCTCTGCTAACTTTTCTTCCAGTGTAAGTTTGTTTTGTGAAGCCGACTGATAACAAGGAAATATCAGAGAACATTAAGTAACACAACAACGCAGCACATCTGATGGTGGCTGAAGTAAACATTCTGAAGATGTTCTGTCCATGCTTTACTGACAAGAAGGAGTTCTAACCCAAAAACCTGGACTGAATCCTAACCCTAACCTAAATTCAAATTCTAAACCTAACACCTGGATTAATACGCTTATTTAAAACCTAATCCTGTACACCTTGAGTCCTAATCCTGCTTTAACATCAACTTGACATCTAACCCTCACCTTGGCTAATCCTAACTATAACCTCAACCCAAAACCTCACATTGGTCCTAATCCTAACTTTAACCTCAACCCAAAACCTCACATTGGTCCTAATCCTAACTACAACCTCAACCCAAAACCTCACCTTGGTCCTAATCCTAACTTTAACATCAACCCAAACCTCCCATTGGTCCTAATCCTAACTTTAACATCAACAGTAATCCTAACCCTCACCTTGGCCCTAATCCTAACTCTAACCTCAACCCAAAACCTCACATTGGTCCCCTCAATCTAACTTTAACCTCAACCCAAAACCTCACATTGGTCCTAATCCTAACTTTAACATCAACAGTAATCCTAACCCTCACCTTGGCCCTAATCCTAACTATAACATCAACCCAAAACCTCTACATTCAGATTCTAATAATCCTAGCAATAACACTCCTTCCCAAAACCTCACCAGCAGTCCTAATCCTAACCTTAACTATCAACCCAAAAACCTCACCAGATCCTAAATCTGTATAACTCAACCCAAAACCTCACCTTGTCCTAATCCTGTCCTTAACCTCAACCAAAACCTCACCTTGGTCCTAATCCTAACCTTAACCTCAACCCAAAACCTCACCTTGGTCCTAATCCTAACCTTAACCTCAACCCAAAACCTCTGCCAGTCTAAATCACAACATCAACCTCAACTTCAAAAACACTCATGTTAGCCTAATCTATATGCTTATATTTAAACCTCATTTTGGTCTAATCTGCCTAACTATAACCCTAATCTAACCTCTGTAGCACAAATCCCTGCTGTAACCTCAACCCAAAAGCAATCACAGAAAAAAGCTATCATCCACTATAGCTTTTTAATCACAACGTATCCTCAATCCAAAAACCTAATCCTCTTCCTTCCATTTTGTTTCCTAATCTTATACTAACTTACTCAACCCAAGCAATCCTCAAACCCTCATCATAATAAATAATCCTAACTATAGCCTCATTTCCCCAGCCTCAGCCTGGCACTGATGGTAAAAATTAGCCTCCAGCCCAAAATCCTAATTCTAAAACCTCACCCTGGCTAACAATCTGATCTGACTTTGTTATACTGTACGCAGATGCTACATGTCGAGACTGTGGCAAACACTCTTCCCCACTCACTCTATCATTTTCTCTGTCTCTCTTTTCACCCACCCTCTGTCTCTCTCTCTCTCTCTATATGTCTCGCCCCCTCTCTCTCCCTGTAGTTAGTGTCACATTTAAACACTATAATCTGTCTTCCCTTTAAAATTCCCTGACAAGGTCGAGTCTCCAGCAGTCAGTGGGATAATGTCTCTCTCTCTCTCTCTCTCTCTCTCTCTCTCTCTCTCTCTCTCTCTCTCTCTCTCTTTCTCTCTCTCTCTAGAGCCTGTTGCACTTATGTATACTGCGTTTCCTGTGCATCTTTAAGAACACTTGGACAGCAACCTCTCTGCCTCCTTCAGGAGAACAGCAACTGATGATGGTGACGTTACCCTATGGCGCGTGGTTCTGCGTTATCTGCTTGCTGCTCTGGTTCTGTACCAGCGTCTGGCGGTGACAGGCCTGTGGAATTCCCACATGTGATGGGCCTCATCAAAACATACCAGTATGCGAAATGGTACTTTGGATAAGACCGTGATTAGCTGATTTATTATTTGTGCCTGAATGACATGAAAAAGATTATTACTTTACTCGATCAACCACAGTTATTAATATATATCAATAAAAAGCTTAAAATGAAACGTTTTTTTACTCTTTCACTATGCATCACTCAGTCTCTCTCTCTCTCTCTCCTCTCTCTCTCTCTCTCTCTCCTCATTCTCTCTTTCTCTCTCTCTCCTCACTCTCTCTCTCTCTCTCTCCTCATTCTCTCTCTCTCTCCTTATTCTCTCCTCATTCTCTCTCTCTCTCTCTCTCTCTCTCTCTCTCACATCATTCTCTCTTTCTCTTCTTCTCTCTCTCCTTTCTCTCTTTTCTCCTCTCTCCTCCCTCATTCTCTCTCTTTCTCTCTATCTCTTCTCTCTCTCTCTTCTCTCTCTCCTCCTCATCTCTCTCTCTCTCTCTCTCTCTCTCTCCCTTGCACTCCCATCCCTCTCTCTCAGACTCTCATTTACACTGTCTCTCCCCTCCTTCTCTCTTCTCTCTCTCTCTCCTCCTCTCTCTCTCCTCCTCATTCTCTCTCTCTCCTCATTCTCTCTCTCTCCTTTCTCTCTCTCTCTCTCTCTTTATACTCTTTTCTTATTCTTTTTTCCTTTATGTCTCAATTTCATAACTCACCTCTCTCTCTCTCTCTCTCTCTCTCTCTCTCTCTCTCTCTCTCTCTCTCCTCTCTGTCTCTTTGGCCTTCAGCTTACTTTCCAATACTCTTGTCGTTTTTCACTCCCCCAGAGCATTTCTTTAGAAATGCATCTGGTCAACAGCAGACCACGTCATCAAGGTTAAATTAATGCAGAGCTGCAGAGGTGGAGATCATAAGCCTAGAGAGAGAGAGAGAGAGAGAGAGAGAGAGAGAGGAGAGAGAGAGAGCAGAGAGAGAGAGAGAGAGAGACAGAGAGAGAGAGAATACAATCATTACATATCCACAGAAGTACTGCCAATAGAATAGGACCCTTTGGAGCTGATAAACAAACACGACCCTATTGAACCATCCCATTTGCACTTAGGGGGTATAAAGCCCTCCAGCACTGAGCCGTGGAGCAGTGGATCTGTGTTCTCTGGAATGATGGAGCTCCATCCAGTACTCATCCAGTACTGTGGAGTTCTCTTTAATTTAAACTTCAAACTAATTCATCTCTGTACCTTTTCTGAGTTAATGATGACCCACCGGCCTGAACTGATTAGGTCCTAAACTCACGCTCTTCTGCCCCATCTGAGAAGGACCCCAAGCTCCCCTGATACATCTTTACATTGGCCTTCCACCTTCTGGCTACTGGTCCTGGACTAGTTTCCCACCCTGCCATGGACCAGCCGCTCACCCACCATCACCAGCAAACTATCATTACTTCAGTACCCGAGTATTAGAAGAGAGGCGTGGTGGTCCAGTGTCCCCTAACTGTGTATAAGTAGATTGAACAGAGGAGGATGGTCCTCCCTTTGGTTTTCTCACTGGGGGATCTGTCTCTCATCCTTTGTTCCTGTGTTCTTCACCTTTTTATTTCTTGATTTCTGTGAAGCTGCTCTGTGACAACTTCAGTTGTGAAGAACGTCATACAAATAAATGTTGATTTGATTTGATTTGATTTGGAGATGAAGGAGTGAGGATCGTCTGAAAGATATGGTGATGATCCTACAACATCCTGAACTCAATAACATAAGGCTCTCATTGCTGAATGCAATCAAATTCTCACAGCAGTTCTCTATCTAGCCTTCTCTTGATTTCGGAAGAATGAGCCGGTGTCCAAATAATTGCCCATATCATTCTATCTTTATATATATTTGTATATAATGTGTGTGTGTGTGTGTGTGTGTGTGTGTGTGTGTGTGTGTGTGTGTGTGTGTGTGTGTGTGTGTGTGAAGGGGGGTGAAGTGGATGGAAGAATGAAAGCATCAGGACGAAGAAAGCTGCTGTCGCGCTTCTCTCACCTCTAAAAGTCACGGAAATGCCAGGTCACCTGCTCCAGCTCCAACGAATCTCACACACACACACACACACACACACACACACACACACACACACACACCCCTGCCTCCAACAGCGCTGTCAACAACTCACTTCCCTGCCTGCCTTTGATTGCTTTGTTATGATTGTACTCGTTTCCCCTCTCTCTCTCTCTCTCTCTCTCTCTCTCTCTCTCTCTCTCTCTCTCTCTCGCTTTTGATGATTACTCTTTTAATAAAGCAGGTCTTTGAACAAGGCGTCTGTGGACCTCCTGTTCGAGGCCAAAGCATCAGGACTTGACATTACAGGGTCTGAGAGGGACGTGATGGATATGAAATGAAGCATCAGTGTAGTAACTGTTAACAACCCCCGCCCACACACACACACACACACACACACACACACACACACTCTCTCTCTCTCTCTCTCTCTACTAGAAGATCTTTTATATGGTTATGCTTTGAAACGAGACAAAATGTCTTAAAACATTACGCTTATTTATTTATTAATTATCTGTGAGGGCAAAAGTATGTGACCCTCTGCTTTCAGTATCTGCTGTGACCCACTTTAACATTCCTGCACTAATTTGAGTTCATTCCTCCACAAACCAGCTTCAGCTCTGTTCTGATGGTGGGTCTCCTCCCATGATCTGCTCCTTCACAACGTTTCTACTGGATTAAGGTCAGAACTTTAACTTGACCGTTCCACAACATTAACTTTATCCTTCTTTAAACGTTCTTTGTGTGCTTAGGGTTGAAAACATCTGTCTCTAATTTCACCTTCAAATGATCTGCTGATCCTGAAGCTTCACACACAATACACACAAGACATTATGAGATCGATTAATTCTGTTTCTACTGTCCTGGGATGATTTTACTAGATTTTATAGATTTCCAGTATTGCTGTGAGGATTTGATTGCATTCAACAGCAAGAGCATTAGTGAGATCGGGATGTTGGATGATCACCA
Organism: Acestrorhynchus altus; assembly: GCA_034509495.1. Lineage (NCBI taxonomy): Eukaryota > Metazoa > Chordata > Actinopteri > Characiformes > Acestrorhynchidae > Acestrorhynchus > Acestrorhynchus altus. The sequence goes on along the minus strand of CM067501.1, from coordinate 51,478,753 downwards.
TCCCACCTCATTCCCACCAAAAGTACTGGATGGAGCTCCATCGTTCCAGAGAACACAGTTCCTCTGATCCCCAGCTCAATGCTGGGGGGCTTCATACCCCTCTAGACCACCTGACATTAGACATGGAGACAATAGGGTCATGTTTGTTTATCTGCTCCAGAGAGTCCTATTCTACTGGCAGTACGTCTCTACAGGGACTAGGCAGGCTGTGTGTGCCTTTGCACATCTGTGTCAGCAATGGGCGCAGTTTAAAGTAGCTGGATGTGTTCATTAGGAGGGGTGTCTGTAAATATATGGACATGTACAGAGATACTATACACTCTGTGTAGTTAATAATGTTCAGCCGAGTGTTGGACAGCATTTAGATATCAAGTGTTGGAAGAAGCTGGAGTGTGTGTGTGTGTGTGTGTGTGTGTGTGTGTGTGTGTGTGTGTGTGTGTGTGTGTGTCAGTCAAAGCAAGCCTGTAATGGAATTCTCTGCCAGTCTTGACAGTCTGTCTCGAGCACAGGTCATTTACTCAGCTGACACACACACACACACACACACACACACACACACACACACACACACACACACACACACACACACACACACACTCCCTGAAACACATGCACTTTACATCCATCTAACCCTTCTAGCTCCTGTTTTTAATCCTATCTCTCTCTGGTTCCTCCACTCCGCTCCGTCACCCCCACCTCTCTCTGATGGTCTACAGTGTGTTTCATTTAAGTTTACTCTCACCCTGTCAGCTTCACTCTGTCTTTCTTTCACTTTCTCTCTATCTACCCCTCCCTCGCTCCCACCCTCTCCGACTCTCGTCCTCCCTGTCTCTCGTTTTCTCACCTGGGTTTTCTGTGTTAATAAGTGGAGCCGAATTCAGTGCATTGAAGGGTTTGGTGCTCTTCTTAAAGTACGTCTTATAGCTCTTACCTGCAAGAGGTCTGAAAATCACCGACATCAAAGCAGCAGTCGTTACGGTTTCTTTCTTAAAACTGGAAGCAGTTGTGTTCCTGAGTGAGGAGAGAACAAAGTAGCACATGCTGTCAAAGTACTGCGAGAACATCTCTGCAACCCATCTCTGGTGGGTTTTCGCAGGAGTTTATACACTAGGTTAGTACACACCCACATTAATTACTACTTAAAATGTCCAAAAGTAGAACCTTAAACCTCAGATATTAGTTTGGTTTGCTCTTGATTGGTTGAAGTGAGTGGGGTCACCATGCAGAACCTTGTAGAAGGTTGTAGATGCAGATGAGTCAAAGATTTATAAATCCGGAAAATCACTTACAAGTGGAGAACATTTAAAGCAATTGCCCACATGACCAGATCAGATCGTCTGATCAAGTTCTGCCCAAGAGCAGAACCACAAGATGAGTAAAGAAGATCCAGCAATCCTAAAACGTCATCATGGTAGCAGGTAGAGCTCACCACAGTTGATGTCAAAGTGCTGCTTCCACCATCAGAAACAAGTCTGATTTTCATGGGTGGCGTGCAAGGGGGAAAGATCTAAAGTTCTTCAAAGAATATCTAGACCATGAGCAGATCTTCTGGACTTCTGGAACTTCTGGAAGTATTTGGACACAGATAGAGAAGACATGTTTGGCGCAAACAGCATTTGAGCACAAGAACCTCCTACCAGCTGTGAAGCATGGTGGTGGGATTGTGATGGTTTGGAGCTGCTCTGCTGAAGCAGGGTGTGGAGATCTCTCCATCATAGGAACCACTATGAGATCTTCATTGTATCAGAGGGGGCTTGAGGAGAACGTAAGAGCGTCTGTACAGAGACTGACGCTGAAACCTCACAATGGGAGACATTATTTCAGTCAAAGGAGGAAACACCAGCTATAGGGGGACAGAGGGTCCGAAAGTGAGCTACAGTGCATGGCTGTTCCATCTCCTGAGTTCGAGTTCAAAGCTCTACCTCATTGCATCTGGACCGAAAGGACTTCTGGAGATCAGAACGTGTTCAATACTCTTCAGAACTCTTCCATCAGTCCAGTGTGCTGTAAGGAAATAAAAAGACCTTTCATAATTAGGATCGTGCAACTCTCCTGAAACATCCTGAAATTCCTCTTCATTCCCTTTCGCCCCCAGCTATTTCGAAATCCTCTGGCCAGAAGGACAGAAACGTCAGCTGTAAACTACATTTTTGCAAAACTACTGTAACAGAAATCATATTTTCATGCTTTATAGTTAATCAAGGACTGCTCTGGGGCACAAATAAAAACGGTACTGAGAAAGTGCTCTGAGTCGTTCTGACATAACCGACTGAAAACCAGGAGCAATAACACAAAAACCAAGCTCAGATCAGGAGCTTTGAAGCCTGTATTCAATACCCGCGTCCTTTACTAAAGGTTAAACTTCCGCACTCGCTCGGAAACACGCTGCGGGAGTGAACTTCACAAACACATTTCCTGGAATTTGGCCCAATTTGCTTTCAGGTCATACATTAAAACAGGGGTTTCGCTGCTCCTGGGCTCCCCCTACAGTTACGAAGTGGAATTCTTTGAGCCAACACTAAGGCTACGGTTGCGTTCCGAGCTTCATTATTCCGAGTTTGTGCTCGGATCGGGTTTGACTCTTTCGACGATTCACATTGAAGTGAGCTGTGCCTGTCTTTAACATGGACAAATCCCTGATACACCCAAACAAATAAATATGACATTATTTTGTTTACATCCCGTCATCTTATGTCTAAAAATACATGCTTATTTTTGGGAATTCCCATAATGTTCCTTTCTAAATTCCTATTATCCATGTTATCTTTTTTTATCCATTGTGTAAAGAATTCAATTGTCAAATGACTTCTTACATCATTGTACAATAATGCTAAATGGCTAATATCATCCAAAAGCTTTACCATAGCAACACCTTAGCAACCATCTACTAATACATTAGCAATTGGTTCCTGTACCATAGCAACACCTTAGCAACCAACACCTATAACACAGAAACACCTTAGCAACCACTTTGCCCAGCAACACCTTGGTAGCCAATCAACTCCTGTACCGTAGCAACACCTTAGCAACCATTGAGCAGCACATTAGTAACTGATTCCTGTAACATAGAAACACCTTAGCAACCACTTCACTTAGCAGCACCTTAGCGGGCGACATCTAAAGTCTAGGACCACCTTCGTTACCAGGACCTGAACCACTGCAGGAACAGTCTCTGTTCACTGTGGTCTTCGGCTGATAAACAGCACAGACTGTCTCTGAATGTTCCAGATACTTCATGAGGTGTTTATTGGTGCATCTCAGACAAAATGATTTCTCCTTCCCGTATTAATGTCTCTATCTAACGTTTCTTGCTTCTTGTTTACAGCCTGACGTGTCTAATAAATGCACAGTGGTGAGCGTTAGTGCGGTTAAAGTGAGACTGGCGACTAAAACTGTTTCATTTTTCAAAGTGTGTTTTAAATTATTTTTCTCTCCATGCAATCAGAAAAACAATTTCTTGAACTTATGAAAATAATCTGGGGAGGATTCGGTAATAGATGTCATAGTAATGAGTCCACGTGTGTGTGTGCGTGTGTGTGTGTGTGTGTGTGTGTGTGTGTGTGTGTGTGTGTTATAGTGTTGGAAATGGATGGATGGGATGTGTTCATATCTGTTTCCATTAAATTATGACAGAATATGAAAACACTGATGGGCTGCGTGTGTACGGGGGAGGGGTGGCTCACTTCGTTTATCATAATTTAATATGCAAACTGTACTTAACACTTCGATTTACTGTGGACTTTCATACGGACGCCTGAACCTGTGTGTATTAGTCATTTAGTGCTTTGTCATTTGTCATTTCTCACATGTGAACATAACGTCAATCTGACTGTTATTCTTTACATTGTGTCAAATAATGATGACGAATGGACCAATAGAAATGCTCCAAATTGAATTTTATTCGTTACTATGATGGGCTTTATGTTTGCTGCAGTGCAACATTCTTTAAAAAAAAAATAAAAAGCATTTGAGCAGAAGATCCTCATCTCAGCTGTGAAACATGGTGGTGGGAGTGTGATGGTTTGGAGCTGCTCTGCTGCAGCAGGGTGTGGAGATCTCTCCATCATAGAACCCACTATGAGATCTTTATTGTGTCAGAGGGGATTTGAGGAGAACGGAAGAGCGTCTGTACAAAGACTGACGCTGAAACATCACAGAACGGAAAGAATTCCGCATGGAGGAGTGGGAACGTCTGTCTTCCAGTTTCGCATATTGTATGATCAGATGATCAGTCATAAATTGTACACACATAATCTGATCCCGTCTGAACAGCATAACACACATAACACACTATATATATACTCTTATTTAGTCTGTATTCATATTGTGTGTGTGTGTGTGTGTGTGTGTGTGTGTGTGTGTGTGTGTGTGTGTGTGTGTGTGTGTTTATTTAATGTAGTATTTCATGCAATACCTTATTTATAGATTATTTATTCTATATTTATCATTTGTTTAATGTAGCTCCGTCCTTTTGTGGGATGTGTTCATAATTTGATGTACTTTTATTCACAAAAAACAGAAGAGTATTAATAGAAAACACCCACACGTACCATTCTATTCAGAAGATTCTATTCTACTCAAATTTAAATATTTGTATGAATTTATGTGAATTTACTTATTAAAACACTTTATATTTAAGTCCTGATGGAAAATGATTATTCAGAGTGTTTTTGGGGTGAAAATGTACAAAATATAATGAATTATTTCTAATGATTAGATTGACAATGATATTTATATTAATTTCTTTTTCAAGATAGGGGGCTTGAGGAATTCCAAGTCAAATAAAAAAAACCTGAATTCCCTTTATTATTTTGAATATTTATGCAGGTATCAATATTATTCCCTCTCAGGACTTTTATTCTGAAAGAGAGCAAACAGCTGCTCTCTTCTCACTTTCTTCTGTAACCCAATATCTGGGTGATGGATGTCTTCAGCCCCGCCCCCTCTCTCTGATCAGTCAGAGTCTGTATGCAGGTTGAGCATCAGCCCCGCCCCCTCTCTCTGATCACTCAGAGTCTGTATGCAGGTTGATCATGTTCACGTGGACAGAGCAGTAAACATGCACTGGAAGCTCCTTTGATATTTAAACTGGGATTTAATTCAGTTGGAATCGAGTGAATTTCTGAGTCGATAATTCATGACACACTGATGAGACCACGGTTCGATAGGGTTTGGTCTGATATGTGTACCATGTCTGTAGGTTCTGAGACTCTTGACCATGAAGGTCTTTGGCGTCACTGTCCACTTAGGACCTCAAACTATTTCTCACACACACACACACACACACACACACACACACACACACACACACACACACACACACTATCACAAATGAGTTTCAGCTGGCTTGCAGCAGCCACTGAGCAAGATAATGTGTATTAGTTCATTAAGAGAAGCTCCATGGTTCAGAAGATGTGCAATCGCTCAGATAATGTGAGTTATTCATATCTGCGGAGAGGCCGAGTGTTAGAATTACAGCTCGTTTCAGGACACCTCAGGTCAGTTCATCACTTTAAAACACACGATTTCAGTGGAGGCTGAAGTGTCCAGTGAAATATATGTTTAACATATTAAACATGTTGAACACTTTATTGGTTTGTCCATGAAGAGAACTTGTGTTCTCTGTCGTGCTGTTTAATATGTTTACTTTTTTTGTCTTGTTTTGCTTATAAGGACTAAAACACTTGACACTAGTCCCAAATGTCCTTTGTTTATGTCCTTACTTATACTAATTCTCCGTTATCCCTTCTCAGTACATTTATTCTGAAATTTGAGAAGCCCTGCCCCCTGCTGATCAGTCAGAGACCGTATGCAGGTACACGTGGACAGAGCAGTAAGCATGCACTGAAAGCTGCTACAGTATTTAAACTGGTATTTAATTCAGACGGAAGCGTAAAATGGACACGTACGTGTCCACAAAGTGCGGATCTCGGCTTCTAAGGGTTAAGGTACCAAACATACCTTCACTGCTTTGGGGTGAGGTGGGAAAAAGGTTCTATTTAGAACCCTCCACAGCACATTCTCCATTAGTCTGAAGAATCATGTAATCCCGCAAAGGGTTCTTCGAGTGTTCCTGGTTCTACACAGAACCATTTCCTTTACTAAAGAACCCTCATTTTTAAGTGTGTAGTCTGCAGCCAAGATAGGATGGGCTCTTGGTAGGACTCTCCTAAAAATCTTTCTTAGTAACCGACAGAAGGTACCATGTTTCAATGTTTTTTTGTTGTTGTTTTTTTCCTTTACAAGGTACACGTGTGGAGAACTATGGGTTAATGAGCGACGGTGGATCCATCACTTGCGTCCTCCAAATTGCCCCAGTCGTAGGCAGCTTTTCTTGGCTGTATACGAAGGATCCTTGGCTTTAGAACAGTCATATGTGACCTCGTAGCTGAGAAATGGAACCGACCCCAAAAAAACGTTTCAAGGCACGTCACAACGTAACGCAAGAGCAAGCTGCAACCACAAGGAGCTCCACAGCCAAGTTCCTTTATCAGCTTCCCGACTCCGTCTGACCTGCCTCAGTTTGCGTTGCAGAACGTTGACTATCTACAAGATTCAGAAGCATTGTTGTGAGGACTTGATTGCATTCAACCACGAGTGACAAGAGATCACATCATTCCCGAGAACACGGTTCCACAGTTCCACAGCTCAGTGCCAGGGAGCTTCATACCCCTGTAACCCACCTGGCATTCAATAGGTTCATTTTATTTAATGTGCTCCAGGGAGTCCTATTCTATTGGCAGTCCTTCTCTACAGGACAAGACAAACCGTGTGTGCATTTGCACATCGGATTCAGCAAAGAGTGCAGCTTAAAGAAGCTTCATGCATTTATTACAAGGGGTGTCCAGAAACATATGGTATCCATGTCCTTTCACCTCCTACCATCACTGGCCTGCCTGTAGACCACCAGCGTGCTGTTGGATGGCTCGTGGACCACCCCAGACATACTGCTTACGTTCAAAAATATATAGATAAAAGATTTTTGAAGTACTTATTGACGTCCATTTTAAACCTTTGTGACCTAAGCCGATTGTACACCAGGTCTTTATGGAACGGATAGAGGTTCCTCCAGTCGCCCCCACAGGAACTCGTTTAGATGTTTTATTTTAAGAGCACATACAGCACGGCTGAGGCTGAATAGACCCAGCTGCTGGGCTACACTCCTTGGAACTCGTCTTACGTTTAAGTGGCCGTTCAAAGGCACTCCAATCTTTTTGTCCTGGTCTTTCTTCCTCACACACACACACACACACACACACACACACACACACACACACACACACACACACACACACACACACACACCATCCACATCTTTAAACCGTCCGTTACCTTCATTTACGCCAACTGAAGTGGATTTAATCAATGAGATCACAGAAACTCACACACTCCTCTAACAACACCAGTCATTTCAGCCGACTGTTGAATGGTAAACAGTCACAACGGTATACAGTGTTTTTCTTTTAAACCAGTACAGCCTGCTGTCATAGATGTGAATAAGGGTGTACTAAACATTGTGATCTGTTGTGACACGACATGCAGAAATTAAACGATTTGAGGAGAGAATGTTATACAGCAACCAGCGTAGTTATACTACGTAAACCCAACCCTTACTCTAACCCTAACCTGACCGTAAACTACACCTACAGTGAAGTACACAGCTGTCCCTATACTCCATATACCACTGAAGACGGTGTAGGGTCTATATCGGTCACAGTCGCAGTCCTAAACAGTACACCGACCCTCAGAGGAGCAGCTGTTACTGATGTGCGAAGCTCCCGGGGGACAGTCTACAGTGTGGTGCAGCGTAGTGTGTGTGAGTGTGTGTGTGTGTGTGTGTGAGGTCTACTTTTATTTGTCTCACTTACTACTAGTCTCTAAATGCTAAACTAAAGTACCAAGTGTTCTGGCACATGCCCAACGTCCCCGGTGTCCCCGAGGGTCGGCGGAGCGGGGTGGAGGTGCATATTTACAGTGGTGTGCCGTTATTTGTGTGTGGAGGTCATGTTTATTTGCCTCTAATATGAGTAACAGCTAAGGGTAGACAGTCAGAGAGAGAGAGAGAGAGAGAGAGAGAGAGTGAGTGAGAGAGTGCGAGAGAGTGAGGGACCAAGAGAGAAAAAAGAAATGCTCCGTTCTAAGCTCAGCTTATCTTGCCTGCCAGAAGTGGCTCCCTGAAACTACTCATAAGTGCAATCAGGGTTTGACTCTTTTGACTGAGCTACATTAAAAGACTATCAGCTCACACTAAGAGTCTTTCAAAGAAGATGTACCCAAACACACACACACACACACACACACACACACACACACACACACACACACACACACACACAGGCCACACACAGGCCTGTAAAACTACATTTGTGGGGTTTCAATGTTTCAAAAGAAATTAAAAACAGTGTTAACACTTAGAACCCGAGAACCGAGATCACAGGGCTGATGCTCAACCTGCATATAGACTCTGACTGATCAGAGAGAGGGGGCGGGGCTGATGCTCAACCTGCATACAGACTTGACTGATCAGAGAGAGGGGCGGGCTGATGCTCAACCTGCACACAGACTTGACTGATCAGGAGAGAGGGGGCGGGCTGACGCCAACCTGCATACAGACTCTGGACTGATCAGAGAGAGGGTGGGGCTGACGCTTCTCAACCTGCATGCTACAGACTCTGACTGATCAGAGAGAGGGGGCGGGGCTGATGACATCACTGTCCCATATAAAAGTCCTGAGAAGGGACTAAATCTAATCTAAATTACAAATAAATGATCCAAAAAAAAAAAACATGGTTAAATTCATACAAATATTTTAATTCTTTTCTTTTTCAATCTGAAATGAAGACACATTTGATTAGATTATATTGATACGATGTCCGACGTGATCTCCTATAAATACTGTTCTCATTTTTAGAGTAAAAGTACATCAACTTACAAAAACATCTCACAAAATTAGTCTGGGTTTGGAAATGTTAACTGAAAGCTCTGTAATCAGATACTGTGTCACTTTTAGCTGCTTTTACATTGTGATTTTACAGTGAAAGCAGAGAAAATCATACAGAACATGCAGGTATTTGTCATTTTCCCAAGTTTGGCTTTAAAACAGACCTATCAGTCCTGACTGGAGTCGTAAGCTCCACACCTTCATCACTTCAGATGGATGTGGAGTAACGCAGGCCGGAATTCTTATTATATTATCGGTTCCACTACACGGCCTGCCATGGATGGATGCACTCCAACACTGATGAAAGCTTTCCCACGACTGTGTGTGTGTGTGTGTGTGTGTGTGTGTGTGTGTGTGTGTGTGTGTGTGTGTGTGTGTGTAAGGCAAGTGCCAAGACTGGGTGAGAAAGCCTTATGTGTAGGAGGTGAAAATTCTGGATTCTCTTCTCTCTCTGAAATTCGGTGTGAATCTCTCCTCCTCCTCCTCCATTTCTCCCACACCTCCTACCCACTCACACACACTCCATCACTGCCTGTTTGTGTGTGTCTGTGTGTGTGTGTTTCTTTCGTCTTTCACACCATCTCTGTCTCTCTTTCTCACTCCTCCTGCTCATCCTTCCATCCCACGACTCGTTTTTTTTTTTTTTTTTCATTCAATCTTTCTCACTCCTCACAGACTCGGTTTATTTTCAGAGTCATTCTTATATTTAACAGGAAAGGTGTGTGTGTGTGTGTGTGTGTGTGTGTGTGTGTGTGCTGATGTCATGAGAAGTGAAATCATCTTAAATCTAGGCTTCATCCCCCGGTTTAAGAAAAATAGGTCCCACTTTAACACACTGGACAAAAGTATTGGGACACCTGCTCATTCACGGTTTCTTCTGGAATTGAGGGGATTAAAGTGTTTCTCCTGCTTTGGTTGGAGTAACTCTCTCTACAGTCCAGAGAAGACTTTCTACCAGATTTTGACCATTGCTGTGAGGATTTGATTGCATTCATTCAGAGCATTAATAAGGTCAGGATGTTGGCTCCCCAACTCATCCCCAACTCCAGAAATCACCCGACATCAAAAGTGCTAGATGGAGCTCCATCATTCCAGAGAACACAGTTCCACTGCTCCACAGCTCAGTTATGGGGGGGGCTTTATACCCCTCTAGCCCTCCAGTATTAGGTACAGAGCCATTTTTAGGTTGATGTTTACTCCAAAGAGGTTCTTCAGACAATACAGGGACTGGACAAGAAACCACTATGAGATCTTTATTGTATCAGAGGGGTTTGAGGAGGAACGTGAAGAGCTGCTCTGAGCAAAGACTGACGCTTGAACATCACAGAGCTGAAAGAATTCCTCGTGGAGGAGTGGGAACGTCTGTCTTCCAGTCGATGTCAATGACGCTAGATGGTTCTAGAAACATCTAATTGACAGGTGCACAACTCCAGTCCTGGAGGGCCGGTCCTCAGCTTCTCAAACACACCTGACTCAGCTCATTAGTCATTTACCAGGTTAACTGGCATGTTTGAGTAGGACAACTACCAAACTTTGCTGGAGACCAAGGAAATGAGACCCCTGCTCCACGCAAGCCTCGGTAGACCACCAACTCTCTTCCCTCATCAGATAAAACCGCCGTTGGAATGATTCGGTTGTTAGCCGAGGCCCGATTGTTTCATTGTTTAAAATATTAAATTATAATTTTTAATTAATCATTAAATGAGACGAAATGCTCCTTTTGATTGTTAGTCGAAACCAAGAAACACTGTAATGTTTTAATTGCATGTTGTCAGAAAAATTCCGAAGGCCTGTGAGATTTCTTAATGAGCCATTCATCCATTTATTTCATTAATTAATTCAGTAATTAATTAATATTTCAATAATTAATCAATAATCATTACTAAGGTTGTGTGATATCTATGTTTATAAACCTTTCTGAAACATAAACGTGTTTCTTATAGTTCTTTCAAAAGTCTTGTATGAACATTGATCTTTAAATCAAATGAAGCAAGACTGCTTATTTCATTAGAAACACCCAACTTCTGGTTTCAGCGCCGATGGGGTTTCTGATAAAGTGGCCAAAGAATGGGTGTAGTTTTGTGTTCTTGAGCGAAAGACAGGACATTTTTTCTTCAGTGGAATGTTAACAGTGTGTGTGTGTGTGTGTGTGTGTGTGTGTGTGTGTGTGTGATTATATGGCGCGATTCAGAGACCTCCTGCTGATCTGAAATCAGCCAGCTCCTGCTCAAGTGATAAGGCTCTCAACTACAATCTTCCATTTATTCTCCTCAGTACACAGGATTTCGAATGGACGTGTGTGTGTGTGTGTGTGTGTGTGTGTGTGTGTGTGTGTGTGTGTGTGTGTGTCTGACCATGTATTTAAGTCTTTATGAGGTCTAAATCACCCATGTCTGCTCAAAACATGAATAAAACATACTGTTCAGCATGCTCATGGCAAGGACACAAGAATGATCGGAGTTCGACATGATGGTGAGTCCCAGATAAATGGGACGTTCCATTTGAAGCTGAGCAGGAATTTTACATTTCTCAATCCACAGTGTCGTGTGTACTGGGAATGCATCATGGTACATATTCTGGACAACTTTGGGTCCTGACAACACATTTCCTTCATGCTGCTGGAATATCTCTGCAGGGGTGCATGAAGTCCATGTAGGGGCTGGAAATGGTCACCAAGCAGTGAAACATATCGGCACTGGTCAATGATGTGGACCCCACCCATGTCATGGGAATACACCCCACACCACTACGGAACCAGCACCAGCACATGTTGGTGTTGGTATATATATGTATATGTATGTATATGTGCATACAGACTGATCACAGAGAGGGGGCGGGGCTGATGCTCAACCTGCATACAGACTCTGACTGATCAGAGAGAGGGGGCGGGGCTGATGCTCAACCTGCATACAGACTCTGGACTGATCAGAGAGAGGGGGCGGGCTGACGCCAACCTGGCATACAGACTTGGACTGATCAGAGAGAGGGCGGGCTGATCAACCTGCATACAGACTCTGACTGATCACAGAGAGGGGCGGGCTGACGCCAACCTGTATACAGACTCCTGACTGATCAGAGAGAGGGGCGGGGTTGATGTTTGACCTGCATACAGATTCTGACTGATCAGAGAGAGGGGGCGGGGCTGATGCTCAACCTGCATACACTCTGACTGATCAGAGAGAGGGGCGTGGCCATGCTCAACCTGTACACAGAGACTCCTGACTGATCAGGAGAGAGGGGCGGGCTGACGCCAACCTGCATACAGACTCTGACTGATCAGAGAGAGGGGCGGGGTTGATGGGTCAACCTGCATAATAGACCTCTAAGAGGTCTCCTCTTATGAATATTGGTTCCTCCAGCTTTGAAGACGTTTTGCTGCCACTCTGAATGTGTTCACATGGGGCTGCATGTCCAGTTTTTTACATTCCTTACTGGTTTTGTGCGTGTGTGCGTTTCTGTGCGTTGTGTGTGTGTGTGTGTGTGTGTGTGTGTGTGTGTGTGTGTGTGCGGTCAAATTACTGGCTGCCCTCATATTCACACATACAGAAGGATACAGGCAAGTAATCAGCCTTCATACAAATATAGACGTACTCCAATTTGCTACAACATGCCCAAGGCTGAAAAAGTGGCTGTAGACCGACTGATTGTGTGCGCATGTGTGTGCGTGCGTGTGTGTGTGTGCGTGCGTGTATGTGTGTGTGTGCATGTGTTTCACTCCTCCACTAAGCCTCTTAGGCCAGTGCTGCTTTGCTACAGTGTGTTTTGGAGTGTGTGTCATTTGCTTTTCTGGAGCCGGATTAGCAGTGAAAGACCTTATTCCAAACACACTTACTTACATGCCCACACACACACACACACACACACACACAGACACACACACACACACACTTCTGTTAATTCAATCCTAGATTGCCTTTTAAACCGTCTTGTAAAATCAGAATTGCTAAATTTAAGTGAAAGCACTTTCACTCACAGGCCGAATCGGGACGTTTCTCTTATTTACACCTAAATAAACGCAGGATGATTGATGTCCGTTTATATAATTCATACGCGGGTAAAATAGAACCATCACGCAAAAACAGGCCAGAACCAACCTGTAGATGAAATACATTCAATTTAAAATCCTCAGGAACTGACGGATCAAACACGGAGCCGCTTCAATAGCCTGGATATGAGTCCGTTCCCGACAGCGGAGCAAAATCAGCACAATAACCTTTGCAGTGCTGAGAGCGGCAGGATGGAGGTTCATAGAATCCATTTCTCACCTGTGCTTCATTCAACAGAGCTGAGATGTTGGCTAGAACGTCCAGATGCTTTGAATGCAGTCCACATTAACACGGGTCAGTAAAAGACGGGGTACTTTATTATGATCTCAGTTATGCGAATATCTGCACACGGTAACACACTTATTCACATATAGAGTCTTGTGCAAAAGGAGCTCCTACAGCCTGGATAGCGGTATTCCACTGCTCTCTGACATCGCTGGAAGAACGACGCTCCCGCCTCCTCCAGGCGAATTCTTTTCATCTCTGTGATGTTTCATGGCCAGTCTTTGTACAGACGCTTCCGTTTCCTCCCCTAAAACCCCTCTGATACAATAAAGATCTCATAGTGGTTCCTATGATGGAGAGATCTCCACACCCTGCTGCAGCAGAGCAGCTCCACCACCATGCTTCACAGCTGCTATGAGGTTCTCGTGCTTAGTTCCTGTCTTGTGTTAAAGTGCCCAAATAATTCACCTTTGCATTCATCTGTTCAAACTGGAAAATTATTTCCAGTCAATCAAACTTGTTTGGTCTGTTTCTGACGGTTGATGCTGCACTTTGACACCGACTGTGGCGAGTGTTACCTGTAGGTCCATTGATGACAGATGATAGGATTGTTGGAGACTTCTTTACATTATCTTGGGTTGAACTTGGTTGGGATGGATGAACCTGGGTTGCTGGTTAGTACGTTTGCCTCCCAGCACTGGGGTCTTGGGTTCAAGGCTCTGTCTGGGTGACGTTTCTCCACACACACCTTCCAAAAACATGGAGATATATATATATATATATGTGTGTGTGTGTGTGTGTGTGTGTGTGTGTGTGAGAGTTAATGGTGTGCTGTTTGCTCAGATACAGATTGGCTGGTGGTTGTTGTCATGTGTGATTGTATAGATGATTGCTGATTATAGGACATCCTTGCATATCTACATTAGTGTAACGTCATTATTCATATTGTTTATTATAGAGTAATACACTTTCACTGTAGTTTGTGCAAATATTTGGCTAATTCTCTCTCTCTCTCTCTGCTCCTGCCCTTCTTTTCTTCATTTTCTTTCCACCCTGATTCTTATCTCTTTTCTTTTTCCAATCATTTCCTTCAGATAATTCTAATTTTCTGTCTCTCTCTCTCTTGCCTCGCTTCTCTCTGTCTCTCTCTTCTTTTTCCAATCTTCATTCTCCTATATTCTTTTCTTTTGCCATCCGCTTCAGATAATTTAAATTCTCTCTCTCTCTCTCTCTCGCTTCCTGTCTCTCTCTGTCTCTATCTTTCTCCTCTTCTTCACCTCATTCTCTATTCTTCTTCTCTCTCTCTCTCTCTCTCTCTCTCTCTCTCTCTCTCTCTCTCTGTCTCTCTCTCTCTCTCTCTCTCTCTCTCTCTCTGCTCTAACTCATGGTCTATATATATCTCTCTCCCTCGTCCCTGTCAGTCAGAAAGTTGCCCTGGTCTGCAGCGTGTTCATGGAAGGACTGTTAAATGAAGGTCGCAGCATTTCCGCGCCGTGCCGTCCGGGGTCAGAGCGTCCTGTGAACTGGTTTCTTTTATTCCTGTTATTATGATGTTCTCAGGACAGTGTGACATTTACTCAGTCAGAACCGGATGGCCTTTATTCCGGGGTGTAAATTTATATTGCTCTTCATTTGTAGCTGATGAGCATTTCCTGTTCTCTCTGTGTGTATTTACAGAGTCAACTCTGCATCTAATGAAAAAGCTCTGTTTTATTTAGGAGTGGTCTCGGGGGCGTTCCTGTACAGTGCTCGTGAACTCAGTCTTTCTCCGGCATGGATGCCAGCTTGGCTACCATCCTTCTGTCTCCTGCCACCTGCACTGGGTCTCAAGGGCTTGCCAGGACAGAACCAGCCCTCTTCCTGTCTGCCATCGAAATACTGCTGCTCCACTAGACCACACCATTAAACATGGTAGATGCCACCACTGTGCTCCCTGCACTCCAAATGACCTCAGTTTCCTCAGGAGGTGGGGTCTGCTCTGGCCTCTGATCTGGTTTTAACTGACCAGTCCAGTTTTTAAGTCAACACCCAGGTAAGTATAAGAGTCCACTCTCTCAATGTCCATTCCCTGGATGTTCACTTCTTCTCTCTCTCTCTCTCTCTTTCTCTTTATTTCTGTTTCTTCACAACATCTCACTCTCTCCTGTCACTCTTTCTGTTTCTCCCCCTCTCTTTTTATTCCAACCTCATCTCTGTCCCCTCAACACCCCCCCCCCCTCTCTCTCTCTCCCTCTCTAGTGAATGTGTGGGTTTAGTGAAAAGGGATTTGGGGTGCAGGTTTTATGTCACCCTTTTCACCATGTCAGTGTGTGTGTGTGTGTGTGTGTGTGTGTGTGTGTGTGTGTGTGTGTGTGTGTGTGTGTGTGTGCGCATGTGAGTGTGTGTGTGTGTGTGCAATAGTTTCCCTGTGGCATGAAAGTATTGCATCAGACTTGCCGATGACGAAGTTCAGCTAATATCCCAACAGCTCTGGACCGTTCTCACACCAACCTGTTTAACTCTTCATATGATCTGACTGATATTAAACGTATAGCTCTCTTACACACACACACACACACACACACACACACACACACACACACACACACACACACACAGGTGCTTCATCTCCATT
The DNA here is from genome assembly GCA_034509495.1 of Acestrorhynchus altus. Taxonomy (NCBI): domain Eukaryota; kingdom Metazoa; phylum Chordata; class Actinopteri; order Characiformes; family Acestrorhynchidae; genus Acestrorhynchus; species Acestrorhynchus altus. The sequence continues at coordinate 51,462,927 of CM067501.1, read as the reverse complement.
CCCTACAGCGCACGAGCCTTACACTCACACACATCCTCAAACATACATCAACACATACTAGTGCAGCTCAAAACTCATTCCTCATCTGACAGGATGACCAGACACGATGACCAGCCAGGATGACCAGACAGGATACTGGCTTGGCAAAAGGATGACGACACAAACAAATGATGAACTATTCCAAACCGAAGGACCTTCCAGCGATTATGTACATTGATTAACTGTAACCTCACAGGCGTTTACTGTTGAAAGACATCAGACACTTTAATAAGACAGGCTTGGTCTTTAGGACTCGTCCAAGCTTTGAATGTGTTTGTAAATGTGTTGTTACTGGGACCTGGTTGGGCTTCATTTCCAACTAACCAAGCAATTAACCCCAATGGGGCCCAAATTTAACCCCTCCTGATCCCTGGTGGGCATCCATATGTGGTGCCAACCTGAAACCCTTGGACAAAACATTGTGGTTCACAGTTGGGCTTTCCATACGGACCCGACATGGACATGTTTTATATATATATTGGTGGAGGACTCCTTATTGGATTGTTCTACACCATACAAACAAAGTGCTATTAAAAATGAAAGTCTCTTGTCCTATTTCTCTCTCTGTGACCGCTGGTCACTTGTTTTCAGGCTTGTAGGGATTAGTGTGTGTTGTTAGGCTGTGAAATGAAACAGGAAGTGTGAGGGCGAGTAAGTAGCTTAAAGCCTCTAGCTGGACCCAGAATACACATATTGACCAAGGAGGGAAAAGACGGTGGAGAGACGCTCAATAAAACACAAAACCCTCCTTTTCGCTCTACATAGAAAGCAGGGAAATCAGAAAAGGGTTCTCTGTTCTGCTGTTGAATCGCTTTCCCCCTATTAATAACACCGTCCTCACTGATGGTACTACGTTTGCTTACCCTGAGATGTAACAGTCGTCGGATATCAGTATGTCATTTGATTAGGAAGCCTCGGGGGACGTCTTGGGGACGCCGGTATAAGTTGTCAGGTTGTATCTCGTTATCTCTTGGCAAGGGGACATTCAAGTGAGGTGTGAGAGTGGGTGCAAGGTGGACAGGAAATGAAACTTCTGAACTTGTGCAGGTATTCAATGTTCCTTGATCAACAGTGTGAATGGATTACAGAGGGCATTACCACCCACGGTGGACACCACAGTGGCCGACCACAGGTACTCAGTTATCCTGACCGGCAGCATCTGGCTAGAGACTCTAGAAGAAATCACAACACACACACACACACACACACACACACACACACACACATATATATATATACCTGCCACAGAACATCTCTCTTTGATGGACAATTCAGTTTACAATTATACAGCCCTGAATGACAATAGAGGGAATAGGCCTGAGGCAAGTGAGGTGTGTGTGTGTGTGTGTGTGTGTGTGTGTGTGTGTGTGTGTGTGTGTGTGTGCATGTGCGTGTGTTTGTGTGTGTGTGTGTGTGTGTGTGCGTGCTACAATGTAACTGACAGTTGTAGCACGCACACACACACACACACACACACACACACACACACACACACACACACACACACACACACACACACACATATTAAGTTGATGTGAAGATGCACTGCAATACCAAAGCATACAAAGGAATGGGCTGAAGGGACTGTGTGTGTGTGTGTGTGTGTGTGTGTGTGTGTGTGTGTGTGTGTGTGTATGTGTGTGTGTGTGTGTGTGTGTGTGTGTGTGTGTGTGTGCATATGTATGTGTGCCTATTTGGGTGTACATTCTTTTAAATGCCCGTATATTGGATGCATCGATCAACATCCTGCCCCACTCCCATAGCCCCCCGCCCCCCTCTCTCTCTCTCTCTCTCTCTCTCACACACACACACACACACACACACACACACACACACACACACACACAGACTGTTGTGAAAGCTGCATCGTACAGATTTCAGGTAAATGCTTTATTGATTTGTCATTTGTAAAACTTCAGCCAGTCTTATTCATCTTATGAGCCAAAACACAGAGGACCAATTACACTCATTCTGTCTCACACACACACACACACACACACACACACACACACACACACACACACACACACACACACACACACACACCAGTGTAAAAAGCATGCAATAGCCACAGAATGGCCAGCGTCGTTTTGTGTTTTAATGAACTGTGTGCATCCACGGAGCTCCAGGGTGACGCTAAATCATTTTTGGCCACACTGGAGCGTTTAGTTTTAAAAATAACGAGAGACGGGAGTCACTAACTTATTATTTACACCATTGATCTCCTCAGCACGAGCACCGGTCTGCCTCCGAGACACATTCCAGCCGGCAAATAACCGCACTCTTAAACGATGGCAATTCTTTTGCTTCCTAAGAAAGGTTTTATTCTGTTCTTCGAAACAAGCAGGAAGAGAAATCAGGAAAAAACACAACTAAACACTTAGAACCGAAGAAACGTCTTTAAACATCTGACTACACACACTACAAAGAACCTGAAATAAGAGTCACCTGCAAACGATCAGAGCATATTTAAACCTCAGGCATTCGTCTGGTTTGCTCTTGATTGTTGAGGTGAGTGGGATCATCATGACCAGATCCAAAGATCTCTCTGAGGCCTTCACAAAGAAGGTTGCAGATGAGAAATCAGCCCTTCCACTCTCTGGATGTGTGCAAAGGACCAGCATTGACTTCTGGACACAACTGTTGGCTGGAAGTGAAGTGATGTTTATTCACTACATGTGAAACATGCTGGGGGGTCCTTTTCCATCCATCACAGGAGAACTTCCTGGAGGTTGGGATTTCTGCCACTGTTGGTAGACCCGTACGAGCGTACGCCTCCGTACAGCTGCTCCAAATTCAGCTCCTTCCTTCATACTGTGGCCCAAACTAGCCCTAACATCTGCTTTGTGACCCAATTTCCTAATATATAAATCCGCTTGCACACCCTGCAGGTATTTATAACCTGATCATCCTGGAATAGCACCACCTAGAGGCCTGAAGTTATGACCACCTAATTTATTTGTCTGAACAGCTGTTGATTTATTATATTTATTAATAAAACAATTATTATACACTCTGCACAGTAATCTGTCTGTATCCTAAGTAGCCATCTGTGATGCATAGATGTCATTATTGTGTGTGTGTGTGTGTGTGTGTGTGTGTGTGTGTGTGTGTGTGTGTGTGTGTGTGTGTGTGTGTGTGTGAGTGATCTATGACTTTTAATCATTTTTTTTCAATTTTATCAGTCTGATCCCTTCTTTTGTTGGCACTATCTCTCATTTTAACCATTTTAATAAAGTAGAGTGTGTGTGTGTGTGTGTGTGTGTGTGTGTGTGTGTGTGTGTGTGTGTGTGTGTGTGTGTGCGTGTGTGTGTGCGCGTGTGTGTGTCAGTAATTGGCTTTGCTTATATCGATTATTTACAAAACCCTTTGACCTTTCTGCAGTGCATCACACCATTACAGCAATTACATCACCAACCTCCCCATATACTGATCTAGTCACTTACAAAGATCAGACAGTCGTGAACGCGCACACACACACACACACACACACACACACACACACACGCACACACACACATATGAGCACATTCTTTGAGGTGGGCTGAGTCGTATTGAGGTGTGTTATCTAAAAGGGAGAGAAAGAAAAAATCAATAAACAGCTCAGCCTGACCTCAGAACACACACTTATCTCCCGCAGACACGTCCGCTCTGGAAACACTCTGACTTCTGCCGAGAACTCTCGGAATCTCTCACAAAGAAGCCGAACTGATTACTGACAACACCTGACTTTCAGCATGCACACACACACACACACACACACACACACACCATCACAAAGATTACCTGTATCCACGTTAGGTCTAAAAGTAAACAAACATACACAACAATCAGCCATAACATTAAAACCACTTGCCCTCCAAGGTGCTACCAAATCGGCTCTGGCTCACCAAAGCACGGATTCCACCTCTGAAGGTGTCCTGTGGTATCTGACACCACTGGACACGCAGCACATCCTTTAAGCCCTTTAAGTTGTGAGGTGGGGCCTCCATACTCATGAACGAGTCCTCCAAGAAAGCAAAAATCATCAGGTCATTTATGCTGTCTAGACTGGGCATCTTTTGCTGGATCATGGCTGTCCTTCCTTGGAGCACATTTGGTCAGTACTGACCACTCCACACCGGGAACACACCACAATGTTTTGGAAACGTTCTCCTACAGTCTCCTACAGCACCACACTTTGTTTCTTGTCAAAGTGTCTCAGATTCCTACATCAGCTTCAAGATCAGACTGTGCACTTGCTGACTAATCTTCTGGTTATAATGTTCTGATGGGCTGGTCTGTGTGATCTGGATCCGGACCTGTGACTGAATTTGAAAGGGATAGAACCGCAGCTCAGTGGGGACTGATCGGGTTCTCGTGTGGATCCGTAAACTGGTCAGTTCTGCCAGTATATGTACTGCGGACATGAGAAACAGATCAGCAGAACAAGGAGAGCATGCAGGAGAGGAAGGGTCGCGTACTGGTATTCAATTACGTAACACACACACACACACACACACACACACACACACCTGAGCTGTGTATCCTGTGTGACACTCGGTGCTCTCTCCTGTTCATGGTTTGATGTGTGGCGTGTCTGACAGGAAGTTGTAATTAATTTCCCACGCTCCCCTGTCCTCACCTCTGATTGGCCGGTTCGCCGTACTGATGATGGAGCAGCAGCCCACAGTGCACCGGGGCTGTCACTGTTATTCCCTTTGCAACGCGGCCTGTCACACACCTGCTACCTCACCTGAGATACAGCTAATTATAGCCACACACTCACACACACACACACACACACACGCACACACACACACATCACCACCCACGGTGAGAGAGGCGTGAGACACATGTCAGACCTCTCTCTCGCTCTCTTGCTCTCCCTCTCTTTTAATTCTGTGTCCACGGGCTGTCTCTCTTCCTCACTGTCCCACTCTGTCTCTGTGTCTGTTGTCAAAAAGGGCAGATGAGAGACATGCAGGTGTCCTCACACAACACCTGCAACACACTCTCTACCTCTCTCTCTCCCACGCTCTCCGTCTCAGCATCCCCTTCACCCTCTTAGTCTCATTGTTCTACAATGTTCTCCTCATTTTACCCAGTTCTAGAATGCTATCTGCATCTCACATTGTTCTACAATGTCCTCCTCATGCCTCCAAGTTCTAGAACATTATCTGCAACTTTCATTTCACAAAGTTCTAGAATGTCATCTACTGCTCACATTGTTCTAGAAGGTCTTCCTCGTGTCACAAAGGCCTTCATTTCCCTGAAGGAACCCTCCCAAGGGATCAATAAAGTTCTATTCTATTCTAGAATGTCTTGTGACTACTGTTCTAGAGTGCTCTCCTCATATTACACATTTCTCGAACATCACATTCTCATTGTTCTCAGATGTTACTCACATTGTTCTAGACTGCCCTTCTCATTTCACACTTTTCTCAAATACCTCCCCCTTGCATTGACCTATAACGTTCTTCACACAGTTCTCCAATTTTATTTGCCTCTCGCGTTGATCGAGAAGGTCCTCCTCAGTCATACATTTCTACAATGCAAATCACAAAAGACACAAGAGAGACGGGTGAGTGTGAACAGCCTTTCAACATCACATGAAGGTTTAAAGCTTTAAAAGGTTCTTCACACTCGCCCGTCTCTTTTACAAAAGACGTTCTTCTGAGGCGTTCCTCAAAGAACCCTTTGTTCCAGAGCACAGCTGTAAGGGTTGACTTTCTACAGGCCTGTAGTCCACAGTCATGGGGAGATGTTGGTGAGATGGATGCTTTAATCCTGCTCGGCAGTTGAGTCCTCGTTCTCTTTTGTTGGATGTTTTTGGAACGGCAGCGATTCACAGAGTTGGCAGTCGCCTTGACGGATAAATAGCTGTTTTTGAAGTCTAGAAATATTGTAAAGAAGTCTGCAGTTTTTATAGTTTTTATGCTTGGTGGTGCCTTATTGTCACAAGGACAGATGGTAAGAACATTGTCAGGTGTGTGTGTGTGTGTGTTTGTGTGTGTAGGAAGGCAGTGTTGGAGGACGTCAATCAACAGTGTCTTCATCAGTGTTATATGACTCACGATGGTCAAATGGGGTAAAGTCTGAGTCACCCCTGAGGCCCGAGCAGTCACTCGACTGTGGAAAATGAAAATGAACTTGTTATTCTCTTTAACACTTAGAACCGGAGATCGGAACTTTGCGGGCACTTACAGCTTCATAACAGCTTAATATGGGGCGGGACTGATGATCAACCTGCATACAGACTCTGACTGATCAGAGAGAGGGGGCGGGGCTGATGATCAACCTGCATACAGACTCTGACTGATCAGAGAGAGGGGGCGGGGCTGGTGATTACTGACCCCGATATTGGGTTATAGAGGACAATGAGAAGGGAGGGGCTGTTTACTCCTTGCTCAATTCCCATGAAAATCAAAGGTGTTTGGTCTCTTTCTGATGGTAGATGTTGATTCATGACCGTTCATTCCTCTTCCCTGACTCATCTGCATCTCCAACCTTCTGAGACGTCTGGATCTGTCCATGGTGATCCCACTCACTTCAACAATCAAGAGCAAACCAAACTCTGAAGGTTTACATGAGACAGTACTCTCTAACGATGGTCTAATGGTCTCTGAGGTGTTTCTGATTATTACAAAGACTGATGTTGAAACATCTCATAGCTGAAAGAGTTCTGCCTGGAGGAGTGGGAACATCTTTCTTCCAGTCGATGTCAGAGACAGTCAGCGCTTATAGAAACATCTAACTGACATTATTTCAGGCAAAGGAGGAGATACCAGCTAGTAGGACATCAGTTGTCCTAACTTTCTCCTCACAAGAAAATTGCATGTGATGCTTAAAAGACATTCGGTCGCATGTGTTTAGTTAGATCATCTCCAAATGTCCATATGTTTAAATGTGATGAAAGAGTTCTTCAAGTGTTCGGACATTTTCACACGACTGTACACACACACACTCACTCACTCACTCACTCACTCACGCTGTTACGGTGAAAGTGCTCGTCTCTGGACATCACGCTTTGATGTGAAATCAACAGGAAAGATGAGAAGGAAGTAAAGGTAAATAGCCCACCAGTATTTATCTCATTTGCTATGATTGGAACGAGACCTTGATGTTCAGCTCAAAGCATAATTAGAGAGAGAGAGAGAGAGAGAGAGAGAGAGAGAGAGAGAGAGAGAG